>CABHPR010156747.1:0-43531 GCA_902168415.1 Peromyscus melanophrys
TTTTTTTTTTTTTTGAACTAGTAGTATTTGGTTTTACCCTATGTCTCTGGGTTATCTGGTCTCTGGTTCTCAGTCACCAAGCAATGTCAGGTTTGGGCTCCATCTCACGGAGTGGGCCTTAAGTCAAATCAGACATCAGTTGGTTCCTCCCACAAGGTTTGTGCCACCATTGCCCTAGCATGGTTTGCAGGCAGGACAGATTGTAGACCAGAGGCTTAACACAGAGAAATATCAAGTTAGGGCAACAGCCGCAAGGAAGAGGAGGGGACTGACCTGAGCTAACAGCTGATGGACAAGAAAGCAGGGCATGTCTGAGTGACGGGTGGAGAGCACCGAGACCTTTTCGTTCGTGCTGGAAACAGGGAGAAAGGTCAGGAGGAGGCTGTGGTACAATGGCTGGCAACGGACTGGGGTAGAGGAGACCACAAATGATAGAGGGAGTTGACAGAAAAGTCAGAGTTGTACCCCGTAGGACTCTAGGGACGGATGAGGTAGGGGAAGAATCAAAGGTGGCTTCCTGGCTTTGAGAAGCGATGACAGGCATCCATCCCCACAGCTGGACTGACAGGGCGGGACAAGGACCCCGTGTGGCCGAGGAAGAAGAAATGGAAATGGACTGACAGTTAGATTTCTGTTTAGGGGATGGTCTCCCGTGGTGCAATCTTTCCAGTTTTATTTAGAAAAAGAAGGCCGTGGGTACAGGATCCTCAGCAAACAGCTCTTGCTAATTAGAACCTGAAAGTATTGCTCCGTTTTCATAATAATTAGATTCCTTTCAGTGGCTGTGAGATTTGCAGCGACAGGAAAAATTCTCTCTACTACTGGCTTTTCATCTGTGGTAGTCTGTGGGCAAAGTTCCTTTCAAACGGATCTAATTCGTATAGTGGACTCTACTATAAATTAGATACAATATACTAATTCGGGACACAAATATGACCAACATCTGGAGATGTGAACAGAGGGACTGAAGAGGACAGGAATGGGTGAATTTGACAGAGTGAGGCACAACCCTGAGCACTGAATGCTTCCTGCTGAGAAAAGCTGCTTTTTGCTGACCTTGACCTCCCAAACTGGTTTATCAAGAAGATAATGATGTTTGCTGGGGTAAGCCTTCATTGCCTGGAGAGGAAAAGAGACACTAATCTCAAGTGTCTACTCATACCCTGGAAACAGAAAGGAGAGTCTGGCAGTGTGTGGAGAAAGCAGCCTGCAGAGGAGAGGGATTACCCACAGTGCACCTCTGCGGAGACTCTGGGGAGCCCCAGCCTAGCCAGGACACCTGGACCTGTGTTGTGTTTATTGCCTTTCTGGGAGGAGGCAGAATAGGTTAGTGATGGGTTCTGCTCTGGAATTATTATGGGTAAAATTGCAGGTCTAGCCGGGCGGTGGTGGCGCACGCCTTTAATCCTGGCACTCGGGAGGCAGAGCCAGGAGGATCTCTGAGTTCCAGGCTAGCCTGGTCTACGGAGCCAGATCCAGGACAGGAACCAAAACTACACAGAGAAACCCTGTCTCAAAAAACAAAACAAAACAAAACAAAAACAATTGCAGGTCTATATGTCCAAGTATTGAAGAATGGGACTCAGGGATCCTCCTAAAAGAGACGTAGACATCAGGAATTTGTATTGAGAGCGACAGTCATGGTCTCTTGCTGGAACCTTTGCTGTTGTTCAGGAAGATAGACGATCCTGTAGAACCTACGTTTTGCTTGAAGAACTGAGTGTGCAGGCTCCCCTGCGAACACAGCCTCAGAAAAATGGAGCAGCCAGCCATGGCCTATGGCCTTTTAGTTAGTTAGGTTATAAAAACTTGAAGTTTAAAAAAAACCCTTTTCTGGCCTTTTTTTTTTTTTTGTGACATTAGCTCACATTTATGAAAAGCACTTAGAATAGGGCCCAAGGCATATGGAGCATTACGTAAATGCTAATTTCTTACTGTTCCTGTTTTATTATTATTCTTTTTGTCCTCACCCTGGGAGGCAGACAAGGCAGGCAGTGGTCGAAGTCAGTTATTTTATGGATAATGGAAAGAAACTCGGGAGATTAACTTGCTTAATTCATGCAGGAAAACCAACAGCAGAGGCCAGAGTCAGCCAGATATTGTAACACCTGTTCTCACGCATGACTTGGCTTGGCACCTAATAACCCTGCTGCTCACACAGACAAGGGCAGTGTTCATGACCAAGGCTCTGTGTGTGTGGGGTGGGAGCGGTTGGTGAGTAGGGTCTCAAGGATACACTGAAGTTCTGATCCTCCTGCCTCCACTGCCAGAGCACTAGGACTTTAGGAGTGCACCATCATGCTTGATTTATACAGTGCTCAGGACTGAACCCCCAGGGCTCTGTGCACATGCAAACACTCCACCAACTGAGCTACACTCTCAGCCCCAATAAAGCTATTTATCTAGAGCCAGAAGTGGGTCTGAATCCTGATCCAAGCATTGGCTGGAGCTGGTTTTGAAAGGGGCACTTTGCATTATATGTTACAGGACCACATTCGTACTTCGTTCCATGGGAAGGAGTCTGCACGTAGGCACAAGCAATGATTTGTTTGTTGTGAGTTACATTAAACTAAATGTTCTCCAGAGGGCAGCTCAGGAGGAAAGCAAGATCCAGTGGCCTTGGTGTATGGGAGTCCTCCTCCTGCTACAATAATAATAATAGTGATAATAATAATAATAATAATAATAATAATAATAATAATAATAATAATAATAAACAATAAGGGAAGGAGGAATCTCAGAGACAAAACTTGGACAGATATACATGCCTTTTCTATCAAAGGTTGTTAGCCCCCAAAAGTCAATATTCCATAAACCTCGTCCATCTCAAAATGCTTGTGTATGTGTCTATTTGCCCAACCCCTCGGTATTTCTGAGACTTGACTCTGTCACACCCGCCCTTTCATACCAATTGTGAATTAGTATCAGATCATGAAGTTGGGCTCCCACCAATGGGATGAGACACAGTTACCGCCCATGTTACAATATAAAACTAAATACATTCTGCTTGCTAGCTTAATTTGGGTAGTGACACACCCTTTTTGCAAAAAGAAATCGCCTTTCCAGGTTAATTTCACTTTGTGCATGTCTGTTTTTCAAATTTTATTTATTTTCATTTTATGCACATTGGTGTTCTGCCTGTATGTATGTCTGTGTGAGGATGTCAGATCTCCTGGAACTGGAGATACAGACAGTTGTAAGCTGCCATGTGTGTGTTGGGAATTGAACCTGGGTCCTCTGGAAGAGCAGTCAGTGCTCTTAACCACTGAGCCATCTCTCCAACCCCTTACGTATTTCTTTGTATGACACCAAGAGCATCTTTTCCAATAAGAAGGACTAAACTTTGAATTGGTATACTGCATTTGTTGTCAGGGAGGCTTTTTTTTTTTTTTTTTTTTTTTTTTTGAGACAGGGTTTCTCTGTGTAGTTTTGGTTCCTGTCCTGGATCTTGCTCAGAGATCCTCCTGGATCTCACTCTGTAGCCCAGGGTGGCCTAGAACTCACAGAGATCTGCCTGGCTCTGCCTCCCGAGTGCTGGGATTAAAGGTATATGCCACTGCTGCCCGGCCAGGGAGGCATTTTGGACCACTACCTAATCTTTCATCATAAGAATGCACAATATTTTGTGTAACCAAAGTGTTATTCTTGGAAATCATTTTGTTTCAGCATCTTAAATGTTCTTTTAGTCAAATAATTGAAAATATTTTTACTAGGATACACTGAAAAATAGAATTGCTGGGTCAAAAACTGTATAATTGCTTTCTGGAGCTATATGGTGTTTGTAGACAAATTATTTTTTTGTTTACCTATTAGTGAACACTTTTACAAATTTCTTGGCATCAAGGATCATTTTTTAAAGGTTTACTTTATGTGTATGTGAGTGTTTGCCTGTATGTCTGTATGCATGTGTGGGTGCCTGTAGAGGCCACAAGATGGCTTTGGATCCCCTGGAATTGGTGTTCTGAAGATTGTAAGCTGCCATGTGGATGCCAGAATCTGAAGCCATGTCCTCAGCAAGAGCAGCAGGTGATCTTAATTTCTGAGCCATCTCTCCAGCCCCCATCATTTTTCATCCATGCACACATATTATTTTATTTCTAAAAAGTTTAAGAATAAATTGTAGAAACCATGCTCTTACCCCACACCTTTCAGCATATACTTTCTAAGACAAAGACAATTCTCTTACAGAATCATTCCATGTTATTTAATCTGTGAAAATTAAAATGAAATTATTTATATACTTTTGTATTTATCTTCTATCAACTGTCATCTATCTATCATCTATCTATTCTATCACCTATCATATTTTCACTAATTCTATTAACGCTTCCTTAATAGAAAGAGTAAATCTTGGGCCATTTGTTGCATTCAGTTGTCTTATGTCTTCAGATTCCTTGAATTTTTAATGCATTATTTTTGATACAGGGTTTCTCTGTGTATCCCTGGCTGTCCTGGAACTTGGTCTGTAGACCAGGCTGACCTTGAACTCAAAGATCCACCTGCCTCTGCCTCCCGAGTGCTGGCCTTAAAGGCATGTGCCACCACTGCCCAAGATTTCTTGAATTTTGAATAGCCCTAGTCCTTTGCCATTCATGACATTGACATTTTTTGAAGAGTATGGGTCATTTAGCATAATGCCTCATTGTGAAATTGGTTTGGCTGGCATTTCCCCATGATTAGATTCAGGTTATAGATTTCTGGCAGAAATACAACAGAAGTACGTTGTGTTCTCTTTGGTGAATGAGCTTGTGAGGTACATCATGTCTCTCTGTGTTTCTGTGATGCTAACCTTGGTCAAGGTAGACCACTTTCCCCATTAGAAAGTACATTTTCCCTTTGTAATTCCTGATTTTTTTCAGTGGGGAACTCTTTGAGACTATATCAGAACTTTCTTACTCATCATTTTTCATTTTTTATTTTTTGCTCACTAGGTTTAACATTCAAATCAATAGATGTTTAGGGCAGTTATGAGAGTTGCAGATGGTAGTTTTATAGTTCCATCATTCATTAGTTGATTTTGCAATTTAAGAATGATTTTTTTTCTGCCCAATTTATTTGTTTGTATCAGTGCATTAGAGCCATGGCTGTCACTCTGTTTTGTGATGCTCACACTGTCCCAGATTTGGCCTGTGGTAACACCTTCAAGCTGGCTCCTGGGTCCCTTGTTCTTTGAGGATTTTCTTACTTTCTGGATCATCGGGTTGTTGTAAGGGGACAGCACAGCTGCATGATGGGAGTATCAGAGAAGCCACAGCTCTCCTCCGTCTCTTCTTGGCCTTTGCATTTCTTCCCAATTCCCCCTCATCTTCATCACAAGGCAGGGTGTTCTAGAACATTTGAACAAAGTGTCCACGATGGGGCTTAAGGCTTCTGACTTTCCCATCAGTGGGCTTTCATCCAGCCCTCTGGATCAGGCAGACCCTTGGATCCACAGAGCAGGGAGCTTCTCTACCGCTCACACCCTCTGCTGGACTTTCAAGGCCTACCTCTTGCTTTGCTGTGAGTCTATTTCCTCTGAGAGTATCACATCCCCTAGACAAATGTGTGTGTGGGCAGGGAACTGCTAAGCAGCCACCCTGTACAAGATGGCCCTCGCCACACAGAACATTCTAGCTCTAAAAGTCAATGCTGTTAGTGTTGAGAAGTTCTTCTTTCTACTGATTTTTGCCCAAACTCTGCATTTTCCCATTAAAATGTGGAGCGAGAGAAGCGGGAAGATGGCATGAGTCAACCCTAGACGATCCTTTAGGGCCCTACACCTGGGAGTGAATACCCAAGGACATCCTTTTTCCACTTGATAACCTCCCACAGGCCACACTTAAGTAAATGCTCAAGGACAGACAGCTACCTAAAGCAGCATTTAGGGGTCAGTTTCCTGGGGTACAGAGTGAGCAAAAGAAGCAGACCAGCAAATTTGGAGGAGGGCATGGGTTATCCAGTACCCCTTCTCTCTTCACCATCAAGGACAATCCTGTTCGTGAACTGATGGCCTAGTTCATTTCATCAGTTGCTTGGCTTAAAAGTGACCTTCTCTTAGAAGCTTTCCCCATGTCCCTGGCCTGAGCTTTCCTTTCTCTGATCCTTCCTTCTTTTTAGCATCCCTGTGAGTCAGTGCTCACATATTAGCCATCTTATGAGGGTCCAGAGCAATTGTTGAGCAGGGCTGACCATTACACAGCTGATATCTCCGGGTTTGGTACAGGAGGCTGACCTGCAGCGCTCAGAATCTGCTCAGAAAACAAGAGTCTATGGGGCTGTGTCACTGAACTGAATTGCTGAAGACCTTCCTTGAATTGCAGTAGTCAGTCAGTGGCAAGAGGGTTGGGCCATGTTCTTGGCTCAGAGAACACAGGCATTTAGGTATTATGAGATGCAACAGAGAGATCATGAGAATGACTGTAGCCGACCTTGATAAATCTTGACAGGGGTTCTTAAAGTTCTTGTTGGGAGTTAGCAGGCTGCCCTCACAGTTCTAGCATGTGCATGTTAAAGATGAACTGAGTCATGGTCTTGGGAGCTAAGCTATCTCCAGTCCTGGCTCTGACACTGTTAGCCATGTGATCTGGGGCAAGGGAGGAATGGTCTTCCTTTAACCAATGAGCAAAATGGGGCTACAAAACAATCTCTTAGGGCTGCTATGAACACTTTCTGAACTCAGCCTTCATGAGTTTGCCCTCAGCATCATTCCTACCCCAACACCACACACATGGCGGGGTGTGTGTATGCGTGTGCATGTGCGTGTGCGTGTGCGTGCGTGTGTGTGTGTGTGTGTGTGTGTGTGTGTGTGTTGCAGTGGAGGAGGGAGAGAGAGAGTGAGTGTCTTAGTGTTTCCATTGCTGTGAAGAGACACCATGACTATGGTAACTCTTATAAAGGAAAACATTTAATTAGTTGACTTACAGTTTCAAGGTTTAGTCCATTATCATCATGGTGAGACATGGCGGCATGCAGGCAGACATGGTGCTGGAGAAGGAGCTGAGAGTGGAGAAGGAGCTACATCTTGATCCACAGGCAGCAGGAAGTGTTCTGAGACACTGGGCGTAGCTTGAGCATAGGAGACCTTAAAGCCCACCACAACAGCAACACACATCCTCCAACAAGACCACACCTCCTAATAATGCTATTCCTTATGAACGTACTGGAGCCAAATACATTCAAACCACCACAGAGAGGGGGTGAGGAGCCAGGATTCAGAAGTCTGTATTTTCTGTTCCATCCCCACTGGCATCACCTTAGTGAAGCCTGCCATCCTTACACCCCTTCCAAGGAACCATGATTGCTCCCCTTCCTCCAGTTCATCTCCCACACAGTACCCAGGTGACCCTTTGAAAATGCAAATCAGATCAGGATCAGCTTTCTCCTTTTAAGGAGAGCGTCTCTACAGAGCAAAGCTCCAACTTTTGATCTGCCTTGGTCTCTAGGTCCTGGGTGATCTGATCGTGAATGCTTGGTATCTGTGTGGATCACCTCCCTTCTCTTCTATGCTCTGGGGTCCCCATACACAGCCACATGCAATTCCTCAAAACTGTTCCTTTTCCCTGGCCTTTTGCATAGACTGTTTCCTTCCACTGTCTGCATAACTCTAACTCCAAAACGTTTCTCAGGATTCTAATTGGATACTCCTTCCTCCAGGAATGCAGCAATCCCCATCGTGAGGATTTCCACATCCATGCTTTTTTTTTCTCCTTGCACTCTATTTTGGGCACCTTGTATTTTATCTGCTTACTGCTTTCTGTCCTCTGATGGACTATGAACCCTAGGGAGACAACCCCCGCCCTATCATGGCACACACAGGGCTGTGTTCCTGCTGAGATCAGTCCATATGGTTTGGGTAGAAGATTGGAGAATGGTGGACTGTTGGTGTCATGTGACCTGGTGACTTGGCTTCAGAGGCTCTTGCGGGCCCCCAACCTTAGGGAGTGAAGAAGAGAAATGATGAGTGAGGAGAGAAGAAACAAGAGAGAAAATTACAGCCACATTAACCATCAGGGGTTCCTGTATCCCAGCCTTAGAAGTCTACTGTTGCATCCAATGAAGTGTTCCTGGTCCAGTCAGCCTTAGGCCACCAGGCACTGTCCTGTCGCAGGCAGAGTTGGGTTTACCAAATGGAGACGAGGTAGCGCAGGGTTGGTGGGAGAGTATGGAGCTCGGCTGGCATTAACTAAAGCAGAGTTTTGATGATCTGTGTACAATGGGACCTGTATCATCAGCTCTGGATGGCAAGTAGATGCAGACACCAGTTTCCGTGGAAACCGCAGATTGAGGTAGATGAAGAGTCCTTTGTCTGGAACTATCACTAGGCTGGACATCCAGATTGCCTCTTTGAAGTTAATGTGATTTAGAGCTCCCAGGTGAGAGACATTTCAATCTTCCTGGTCTCATTTCAGACGGTTGTTCTTGAGTCTCTCAGTAAGTGGGAAGCAGCCTTCATAATGAAGGGTTGTGTGTGGTTCTGTGACTCACCTCAGCCTCCTGCCCTGGGAGTTACTGCAGTCCTCCATGCCGGCCATCTGTCTTATCTAGTTGTCTGTCTGGCATGATGAAGGGCTTTCTCTGAATTTAAGACAAAGTTTCATTTTCTTGGATTTCATGAGCGTTCTACCTGTCTGTGATTTCTGTAACAAGCCACCTCAAAATGGATGCCTTAAAAAGGGAAAATGGAGAGTTTTACAATTCTAGAAGCCAGGATCCAAAACCCGCTGAGGGCTCTGAGGAAGGGTCTAGGTCTGCCTCTCTTCTAGATTTTGCTTTCTGCCCATGACTCTTGTTGTTGCTTGGCTTGTAGACACATTACTTAAGTTGGCCATCACCATCACCATCATCACCATCACCATCATCACCATCATCATCATCATAGTCATCAGCATTTTTTTGAGATGGTGTCTGGTGACGTTCAGGGTGGCCTGGAACTCACTCTGTAGTCAGGTCCAACTTGACTTTCTGACCTTTCTGCTTCTACAATCCTGAGTGTGTGTGTGTGGGGGGGTGGGTGGGTGGGATGGGAGTGGGGTTAGGCATTTGTTCTCATGCCGGTTTTTGCTGTGGTGGGGATTGAACCCAGAGCTTTGTGCCGGCTAGGCAAGCGCCCTGCCGCTGAGCTCAGTCTCCAGCCCCTTGGTCTCTATCTTGATATGCTCTTTCTGTGCTTGTCTCTTTATCTGAAGGTCTTCCTGTAAGGACATGGTTCTTTTGGATTAATGGCACACACTATTCCAGGATGGACTCAGATCAGTTTAGCCAATTATACCTCTAACGACTGTATTGCCAAATGGAGCAAGTGACTTCAGGCAGGTTAGGATCTCATCCTGCCTTTCATGGGAGACACAATTCAACAATGAAGAACAGAACAAATTTGTCCCTAAGCTCTAGCTGTAGGAGGATCAGGGCCTCCATGCTATCCAGATTGGGAGGGGGACTTGTTTGGGAGTATCTCAGGAGTGCATTGGGATCTGTTTCTGTTTCAACACTGTCCTCATGTGACTTTGCATGGTAAAATATACGGCACAGAGCATAAGCCCACTGCACACGGTAAGTCCTGGGTCTGCAAGATCATGTTTAAACTTCCAGATTTGGATTAGTTTGATGCAAAAATTAGAATCCCAAGTGGCAGCTGTTCCCTAAAGAATGTGCCCAAAGCGGCAGCTAATTCCATCATCACATGATGTCCCCCTCCCAGCCTCACAGGGTAAGCCCAGCCCCCACTGTATGATGTCACCCTCCCAGCCTCACAAGATAAGCCCAGCCCCCACCACATGATGTCACACTCCCAGCCTCACAGGATAAGCCCAGCCCCCAATCACATGATGTCACCCTCCCAGCCTCACAGGATAAGCCCAGCCCCCACCACATGATGTCACCCTCCCAGCCTCACAGGATAAGCCCAGCCCCCACCACATGGTGTCACCCTCCCAGCCTCACAGGATAAGCCCAGCCCTCAATCACATGATGTCATACTGCAGCCTCCTTCTTTCTCAGCATTTGGTATCATTTTTCATGGTTTTTATGTGAGTGGGGCATTACATGCCCACAAAGGAAGTACAATTTAAATTGAATATTAAAAAAAATTAAAGCCCAGTAATTCTGATATGAGCTAGGGTTGAAATCATCCCTGGAGACCATTTATTTCAAAAGAGTCCAAATCTTTCTCAGTATTTGGTTGGAAAGAAAGGGGACAAGATCCTGTAAGTAGCCAGGTTTTAGACATCACCCCTTGACCAACCATCACCGAGAACAAGGCACCTTCTGTTCTAGAGAACTTAGCAGTTTGTGAAGTACTGTGTTAAGTACCATGCACAGATGACCCCATTTCAGTTTGGGGGCAAGTCCTTGAGGGTTAAGCCAACTCTGATACAAGCAAACCCAGAACACTAGACTGTTTGGTGAAGTCACTTACCAGCTTAACCTTCCTTCCCTTCATAGACACGATGATGATGGTATCAACCACAGTGCCTAGCTCATCAATGACACCAGCCTTCTGTAGAACCAAATATTCACAGTGCCAGCAGCCAAGAGACCTTCAGATGTTTTTCTTTTTTGGGGGGTGAGGGTAGGGAGATATTCAGTGTGACCCTAGCTTTGAAAGAGACGCCCCCAGTACTACAGTACCACACACATGGTCATTTTTTAAATATTATTCCTGAGCCACTTTGAATGGTGCAGTGACCTGTGCTAATGAAGAGAAATGACGCCACATGTAAACAACACTAGGCACCAACTTTTGGCTCATCCTGATCTCGGGCTTTGGGAACAATCGAATCCCCAAAACCATTTCCCCCTTTTTTCTTTCCAACTCCCACATGCTCTCCAGTGCAAGGCCTAGGAAAGAATGGGAGGCGAGGAAGAGGGAGGCTCACGCTGTGGTAAGAGCAGCTGAAAGACTTTCTATTATCTCACTTTAGATTTCATCATAGAACTTCTCTCTGGATAATTACAGTTTGTTTTCTCCTTTCCCCCGCCCCACACCATAATCCAAGCTCGTGACTAGCAATCTGTTTGGTTTGCTGCTGAGTCTCTGGCACCCCGCACAGTGCCTGGCACTCGGGAGCACACTGAGAAATGGAATTGAGCAAATGACTGATGGACTACTGCGGTTGTTTAAATCCTGACAGCACCGAGGCTTAATAGCCCTGCTTCTAGATTCTCTCCTGGAAACTCTTTTCAGAAGGTTTGGCCCAGGGCCCAAGAAGGGCATCTAAAAATCTCCATACGTCTGGAAGGATCCACAAGAAATGAATCACTTTGGTTGCATGTGGGAGGGGGGTTGGCAATTAGTGACCACAGATGAGGTGGGGACTTTTTAAAAGAGTACCACTTTTCATGGTTTTTATGTGAGTGGGGCATTATATGCCCATAAAGAAGTACAATTTAAATTGAATATTAAAAAAAGTAAAGCTCAGTAATTCTGATATGAGCCAGGGTTGAAATCATCCCTGGAGACCATTTCAAAAGAGTTCAAGTCCTAGGCAATCTTCTGGCTTCACAGTGGTCCTTGGGATGGTTCTTGTTTAGCCAGTGGAGGGAAGGAGGTCTTCTGAGACACACGGATGTGGGGTTTTCTGCTCTTCCTAGCCAATCGGAACTGGTTTTGTCTGGGTCATTGAAGAGCGATGAGTTCCTCCCAGGGGACAGTGCCAGCACACTAGACTAGAATGGTTCCATCATGGCGTCTTTCCAACTGCGTTGTTATGCTCTGGACTGTGTGGACAGAAACAGCCACATGGTCATTGATGTTTCACAAGTGCATATGCATGTACCTTGTGTTGGAAGGCAGACCAAGGGGGCCCACACAGCTGAAGGTGTTTAGGTCAGCGCTTGGTTCCATCATTATGGGACTTGAAAGCTACCAAGTCCTTTCTGTCCTCTAAATTAGCCATTGGAAAAGAGTCTGACCTTTGCAGAGCTCCATAGATGCTCGGGGATTCCATAGCCCATGTGACGACCCAGGATGAGGGCAGAGTGGGTCGTGTGCTGTTTCATCTTGTGTCTTGGTATTTTGTCTGACTGGGCTCAGAGCCTGGCCTTACTACCTGTTGTGTGACCCGAGTAACCTCAGACCTCTGACCTCTCACAGCCTCAGCTTCTTAAACAGGAAAATGGTGATTGTAACAGTATATACCATTTAGGAATGCAAAAATTTCATTGATAAAGCATTTGCTCTTTTCTTAAGGCTGGCTCCAGCAGGGTAATATTTACAACAGACAAACAAATCCATTCGCCATGGTTTGAATCTCCTCCCCTCCCCCCCAAAAAAGCTAGGGCTGGTGAGATGGCTCAGCAGGTAAAGGTGCTTGCCACAGAGCCTGACAATCTGAATTCAACCCCTGGGACCCACATGGTGGAAGGAGAGAACTGACTTGTACAAGCTGTCCTTTGATCTCTACCCATGTGATACGGCCGGGGCATGCTCTCTCTCACACACAAATACATAAAATGTAATAAGAACGGAAAGTGTTAAAAATTACAATCCTCACTGTGGGTGTTGAGAGTGCAAAGACTTAATCTAACCACAGCATTTGGAGGTAAGACCTTTGGGGAGGGAAGTTAAGAAGAGACACCAGCTAGGCCATTCTGTCTTGGCATGTGATGCCCCCTGCCACCTTGGCATGTGATGCCACCTTGAGTCCCACAGAATCTTTATCTGACCTTGAATTTTCCATCCTTCAGAACGATGAGCCAAATGAACCTTCCTTCTTTATAAATGGATAGATATGTTATCAATATATAAATATTAATATGTCAATTGCAGTGGTGGGAAATGCAGTATGATGCCAGATCAAAACTCCTGATGAAATCTGTTAGATTTCCTGAAGCCCCTTGAAGAGGAGTCCAGAGGGACAACAGGATTAAGCCAGGCAGTGTGAGGAAGGTTTTGAACCCTCTAAAACATACCTCCCTGAAGTCCTTCTCATCCTGGGATCACCCCCTTTTAGCTCCTGAAGCTTTCCTTCTGAGTACCTGCCTATATTCTCTTTCCACCTCCAGATCCCATCTCCCTCCTACAGCCAGGTTCTAGCCATGAAAGTGCAGTCCCAGAACCAGACAAGGATCCAGCAATATCCGCTGGCCACTGATCTAGACCCCAGTGTAAAGCTCTCCCTGGAAACTGGTGGGTTTGAGAGTGTGGTGAAGCCGAACACCTCTCTTCCAGAAATGACTGTTCCAGCGCTGGGCAGCTTCAGGACGCACCAGCCACAGGGGGAGCTGCTAAGTGGCTGGCCTTGCCAAAGCAGGAAGCGGAAACTCTCGCCATAACCGGACACCTCATGTGGTCAGCTAATGGTGCTGGTGTCTGGAAGCCCCTACTGTCCTCTGTGACAGCAACATGAAGAGCTGCTGGAGGTCGTTGTCACGTGATCACATCTTCTCCAGGGTGGCACTGAAGACTTGTCAACAGTGGAGCAGAGTTAGGATTTGAAACAGCTGGAAGCTGCTGTGTGTAAGGCTGCTGCAGGCGCCAGCATTACAGCATCGGAAGTGTGTGTGGCTTTCATCACACCCAAACAAAATGGATGAGCTCTCCTGTCAGGACTCAATTCTTTAGTTCACATTTAAAATTACAAATGCAAAACTGCCCCTTTTTATAAAAATCAGACAAAGCACAAATCATGAAAATTTGTGTTTTTCAAAGCTAAGGGAGTAGTGCCTGTGATAGCTCATGGTTTATGCATCTCAGGGGATCAGACTGGCCCTCAGTGTGTGTGACACAGCATATTCTGATGAAATCTAAGGACTCCAGATGTCGTAGCCTGAAGAAAACAGTGGACACCAAAGACACAGGGCCCTAGCTATCCTGAGATGTCCCCTGTCTACGGCATAGATATCCCTTTTACTCCAAAGTCTAGATAGCTGAAGTTAATAAGATAGAAACTAGTATACATCAGTCAGCAAGGTGAAACACAGCATCAATGTGAAATGGTCACTATAAAGGTCGGATTTAAGGGGTTGGCTATCTGAAGAGACTCTGACTTAAGGACTGGAATAAAACACGCTTTGGAGATGAATGCAAAGCAGTAGTATTACTGTGACCTTGCCAGTAGTCGTGAAGAAAATGTCCAAAGCCAAGGCCAAGGGTTATGTGTAAGAGGGAGGACAAAGCGCTGGGAAGAATTCTCTCTCTCTCTCTCTCTCTCTCTCTCTCTCTCTCTCTCTCTCTCTCTCTCTCCCTCCCTCCTCCTTTCTTTTCCCATCCTCCCTCTTAGGTTCAATCCTCATCATCATGCACTCACCCTACATGACCGTCCCTAGGACCCAATTGCAATGCGAGCTAATTATAATTTCCTAGTGACTAATTATAGCAAGGAACGGAAGACTGGAGTGAAAACAGACCAGAGCTCTGTGTGAGTATGCACGTCTGCTCCTGTTTGCACGTGCAGGTGCACTTGATTTTGTGTTTAAGGATATTAGTTCGAGGGCAATTGTAATAGTGCTTTTTCACTCACTGTGGTGACCGGTATCCATTCTTGATGACTAACAGACACTTGGTTAGTAAAAAGTCCCCATAAATCAAGAAAAAATGAGAAGGCTTCATGAATACCAGCAGAACCCTGGTTGCAGAGAGACATGAGAAGTGCTCACCTCCTGCCTCACCTCTACCTGTGTCTGTCAGACCTGGCACTTCAAGCCCGGTCACTGTCTATCACATGTAGTAAAGTCCCACCACATCTCTAGCTCACCTAAGGTGCCCCTTCAAGCCTTGGATACCAGGCTTTGCTGTCTTCCTTCTTCCTCCGGGACACTCAGGACTATAATAAAGTCAATTACTTCACAATGATGATTCTTAAAAGTAACCAAGCAAAGGTAATTTTTGAAAATGATACACTAGACTATCAACTGGAAAAATCCCAGTCATTGAAGTTACAGATTGCTGCTAGTATTGCATAATTTTCTATAGCATTTCAGGATCTCTGGGAAGCAGCTGGCTGCATTTTTAGAAGCCTTAATGTATCTACCCTTTATAGTAGCTGTGTATGTCTGGAAATGGAGCCTAAAGGAATAAGAAGACGACAGCGGCTGGGGGAGATGGCTCATGGGTAAAGGTATTTGCTGTGCGAGCATGCAGATCTCAGTGTGACTCCCCAGAACCCACAGAGAACTGCGCATGGTCGTGTGTCTGTAATCCCATTGTTTGCACAGCAAGATAGGAACCAGAGATGGGAGGCTCCCTGGAAGATCGTGGCTTAGGCAGCCTGGTACATGCAGGTCAAAAAACAGTCTCTGACAAGGGGGAGGGAATGTGAGGCCTGACATCTGAAGTTGCCTTCTAAGCTCTACACATGTGTTCACACACAGATTATACAAAGACTACAGCAGGGACTGGGGGTGTAATTCAGTGGTAGAGCCCGCCTGGCATGTTCAAGGCCTTGGATTCGCTCCTCTGCGCTGGAAAAGGAGATTGTGAGAAATAGTTAGCTACTTAGCTAGTTAATTCCATGTATTCATAGGAGAAATCTGTAGGAAGGTACTGGGAGGCGCTTGTTCCTCTAACCACAGATAATTGATTTAGTCAAGGCAGTGAATATTGGTGTGATGGAATACTATGTAGCCATTAAAAACAGATGTAATCTATATTTACAAGAGAAGAACATTCCTTTGAAAGCAGATTATGAAACAAGATGGTAGAGTTTTGTATTTGGGAAGATGGCACAGATGTGATCTTTTAAAATTATTATTGTTGCTTTTTTTTTTCTCTACTCTCTGAGACCCTGCCCATAGTACCAAGGCCAATGCGAGGAGACTTGAATGGAGAGAGTTGACAGACTGCAGATGGACTCAGGACTTCAAAGATGGTTTTGTCATGAGGCCCCTGCTGTTTTTCTTGTGTTGTTTGGATGTTGATTTGGTTTTTCCTCATATTTGTCAAAACTGAGGTAATGAAGCCAGAAACCCAGAAACCCCACAGGCATAGATACCAAAACCGCAAGAAAACCTTTCTCACTATCTACACAGGCATCCCAGCAAGCTAGGACACTTTCACACCATGGCTGCTCTCTCCAAGGCCAAGCTTCACAGCATAAACTGTAAAAGCAAGGTGGCGGGGAACCTGGAGCCACACCCTCCAGTTCTGTTCAGTTGCCCAACAACCCCCCAAGGACAGTGTCAGAAAAAGTCAAGGAGGAGATTTTGTTGCTTGAATCTTAAAATGGTCTTATTAATAGAAAACCTGGAGCCAGATATTGTGGTAAATGCTGAAAGATCAGAGAGACAAAGGAACAAGCCACTGCCATGTTTTACCTTGGCAACTCCACGAATCCTCTGACTGAACGCCTCTGAGTCCTCAGCCGAAAGCTCTCCACCCGAAAAGCCTTCAGTTCCTGTCTCCTCAAGCCTTATATACCTTTCTCTGTCCAGCCATATCACTTATTTCTTAGTGCTGGGATTAAGGGCTTGTGATTCTCAAGTACTGGGATTAAAGGTGTGTGCTGCCACTGCCTGGCATCTATGTTTAATCTAGTGGCTTTTTGGGGGGGGGGGTGGTTTTGAGATAGGGTTTCTCTGTGTAGCTTTGGCACCTTTCCTCGAACTCACTCTGTAGCCCAGGCTGGCCTCAAACTCACAGAGATCTGCCTGCCTCTGCCTCCTGAGTGCTGGGATTAAAGGCGTGTGCCACTGCCTGGCCTCTATGTTTAATCTAATGGCTTATTTTGTCTCTCTGATCTTAAGGCAAATTTTATTAGGGTACATGATATATCACCACAAGATTTTGTTCCCATTTTATACTTGACGATATTGAAACCCCCAGAACATGAAGGAGTTTCCCGTAGTCTTGTGGCCAGTACAGTTTCTGTACTGCTCAACCGCTTGATTCAGTACACTTCAGAGAAGCCTCCATTATTACTACTAGCCTTGTTCCGAGTTATTTAAGGGAGAGGGGGAAAGTCCTCAGTACTGGCCACAGGGTGGGGCTGGAGAAAGTCCTTTCATGTGTCCATAGCTCCCTGGCAGCACAAACAGAGGGTCCCTTCACGTTCACAGAGTTCTGCATTAGAAGGGACTGCTGTCAGACAGACAGCCACCACCAGTCCTCCACCCCTTGCTGTGTATTTGCCACTGAGGTCACTCATCTATGGCTGTGGTGATATCGTGTTCCCCAATGTATTATGCACCCTAATATGGGTCATTATGCACCTTATCTGGGGTCAGAGAACAGAACAGCCACTAGATATAGAGGCCAGAAAATGGTGGCACACACACCTTTAATCCTAGCATTCCAGAGGCAGAGATCCACCCGGATCTCTGTGAGTTCAAAGCCACACTGGAAACAGCCAGGCATGGTGACTCATGCCTTTAATACCAGGAAGTAATGGCAGGAAGCAGAAAGGTATATAAGGCGTGAGGACCAGGAACTAGAGCTGGTTAAGCTTTTTGCCTTTTAGCAGCAGTTCAGCTGAGATTCATTTGGATGAGGACTCAGAGGCTTCCAGTCTGAGGAAATAGGATCAGCTGAGGAACTGTCGAGGTGAGGAAGCTGTGGCTTGTTCTGTCTCTCTGATCTTCCAGTATTCACCCCAATACCTGGCTTCAGGTTTGATTTTATTAATAAGACCTTTTAAGATTTGTGTTACACATGGCCTTTGCAAATGAAGCCATAGGTATTCTCTTGTGTTAGAGATGGCTATGCACTCCATCTATTGAGAGACAGGCAGAAGGAGGTGGTGCCTCTTGAGCTTGTAGAAGCTCTTGTTTCTAGGTTGTCTGGGTCCAAGAGACTAGCTGCCAATTAAATACAGAAGGTTACCAAGTTGGGAGGAAAGAGAGCTGGTCCAGACTTAGCAAGGAGGAAATCATATTCCCTTCAGGGAGAGGTTGACTGACTATGTTGGTAATTCCTGCTAAATTTACAGGTGTAACTCCTTGCCAAGTAAGACTCTTAATTCTTTTTAAGCTCATTCACCTAAGAGCTAAAGATAGACACCTATGAGAGATAACTCCATTAAAAAAGTTTTTATTTCAGTGAATACAATAAAACTCTTCATTAAAAATTAAACAGTGGATTTCCAATGTACTAAATTAGAAATGTCAGATCTTAGAAGTCATAACTCAAACTCTGATAACCAAGCAGCCAAACTGAGCATCAGTGTTTTTTGTTAGAATTACCAGCAATGAATGTCACGAAGTATTAAAAAAATGGAAGTTTCTGATCCCCACAGTGACAAATACTAATTGTTAGGCCAATTCTAATTGACACAAAACATCACACTGAAGGCCCTACTACTCAATGCATCATGTTTAGCCTTCAGCAAAGTATTGTGAGATGTGTCAAAAGTCAAGAAAAAAGCAGCCCGATGAGATGAACATTAGAACCAGACTCAGCTATGGTTCAGATGCTGGACCGATCAGACCAACAGCAGAAGGGTAAGTAAGAGTAATGCTGTGGATGCTGATGGGAGAGTAAGGCATCACAGGAGAACTAATGGATGTTGCAGACAAGACGACTTGATCAGGAATAAAAGGAATACACAGAGAGGAGGAAAGGGAGGGGAGAAATTGTGTAATTATGCTGTAATTTCAAAAAAAGGGAAAAAATGAAATGTAAGAAACTCCACTCTAATAGAAATGAAGAGTTGCTTTGGTGGACTCATCTGTAGATTGGACATGGTGTGGGGAAAAATCAGTGAAGATAGGTCAGTTAAAACTTTTCAAGCTTAAATACGATAAGGAAAAACTGAGACACTAAAGAACAGAGCAGAACAGAAAATTACAATTAAATCATCAGAAAATCAGAATGAGACAAGGGAACGGGAGGGATAACTGAACCAGTGATAGTAGGGATTTCCAGTGCTGCTGACAGACACCAAATCAGGAAGTTTCGAGAACAGCAAGCCAAGTGAAGCATGAAAGCTCCACGTAGCTTATCACCCTCAAGCTACAGAGAATTAAAGACCAAGAGACATCTTTGGACCAAACCTGAAGATGTAAAAATATACCTTGTATATAAAGTATTAGGAAATAATTATTAACATATTTACATAAATAAAAATTGCAGCAAAGTTCGCATCAGAACCCTTGCAAATCAGAAAAGAACAGAGTTAGACACTGAAAGTGCTGTAAGACAAACCCCCACCAATGCAAAATCCTTACTCAGCAAAAGAGTTTGGGGGTGCAGAGACTTTCTCAGCAAGTCAAACAAAAATTTATGAAATTCAATAAAACTTTCCTATAAGAAACACTAAAACAGATTTTACAAAAAAGTTGAAAAAGTGATGGGTCATTAACTAGAAAGGAAGAGCACCAGAGAAAGAAAAAGTAAAGGTAAAAGGAAATAATTACTGGCATTTAAATTTTAGTCTCAGTTATGTGGATATGTGTATATCTGTGTGTGGGTATGTGCACTTGAGTGCAATGCTGGAGGAGGCCAGAAGAGGACACTGGATCCCCCAGTAGAGCTGCAGTTACAGGCAGTTGTGAGGCACCTGATGTAGGTCCTGGGGACCAAACTTGGGCCTTCTGGAAGAGCAGTACATGCTCCTTTTTAAAAAATCACTAAAGCATCTCTCAAGCTCCTCCAAAGAAAGCATTTTATTTTCCTTACTTTTAATTTATCTTGAAATAACTGCTTGTTTAAAGTAATAACAGCAATAGTATATAGGATGATTATAGCATATGAATAAGAAAAATGAATAACAACTGTATCATAAGAAATGGGCGCTGGGCGGTGGTGGTGCACGCCTTTAATCCCAGCACTCGGGAGGTAGAGGCAGGCGGATCTCTGAGTTCGAGGCCAGCCTGGTCTCCAAAGCGAGTTCCAGGAAAGGCGTAAAGCTACACAGAGAAATCCTGTCTCGAAACCACCACCCCCCCTCCAAAAAAAAAAGAAAAGGGCAAATAACATGGAAAAAAACCTCTATAATAAGGTATCTATGGGGGCCTGTGAGGTGACTCAGTAGGTAAAGTCCTTGGCACACAAGCCTCAGAACCCGAATTCAATCCCCCAAACCCACGTAAAGTGGAAGGAGAGCATCGACTTCACAAAGCTGTCTTCTGACCTCTGCACATGTGTGGTGGCACACACATACCCCTCCACACAAGTTTAACATTTTGAACAGGTGCCTATGATGCCTAGGAGGTGACATAGTGTAAGCTGAAAGAGGGTGCAGAGAGTAGACTCACTTTGAAAAGTATAGGGTCCACATTACATTGCAGAATGTTGAACAATAGAACGGCACGAAGTAAGAACTAAGCACCATCCCTCTTGTATCTCACAGCACCGCTTCCAGAGGGCAGCCATTGTCAGGGACCCACTGCGCATCTGCAGGCAGGTTGGAGCAGGCTCACGGCACGCACGTTTTTCTGTGCCTTACTTTTCTTCACCCAACATTTTTAGGGACATTCTTCTCTGCATATTTAATAGAAGGATTTAGCGACACCAAGTCATGCTGGGAAATCTCACCGCGGTGATGGATGATAAAGCCAGAGAGAAAGAGCTCACGGGCAACACATCTGCCAGCGGTGGGGTACACTTGGCTTCAGAGCTTTCAGACTTGGGTGAGGCTGTGTGTGAAGGAGGCTGGGGTCTGAGAGATGTTCCTCAACACCTGCTGCTTTAGGATGTTAATTCACCTCTCTTACCTCATTGAGGTGGTGTTCTTCTCTCAAAGCGCAAAGGCTTTGTGATGCCCTTTGTGTGTAACTCTGGACTTAGAGTTAGAGGCAGTACAGAACTCCTCCACAGGAGTTCCCTGAGGGAATTCTAGTATTGGTGGTGGTCGAGCCCCTGGACAGAACGTGGGTTCAACAGAGGATAGAAAGTCTCTCGCTCGCAAAGCAAGGGGCAGCAAGCACCCTGGAGCTCAGTGACAGGAGTGGGGTGCTGACGTTGAACTAACAACAAGAAAGGAGTATCTTCCGCAAATAAAGGAGTCACCCAAGCCCTTAGGAGTGGATGAACAGAAACACCTGCTCTGCGGGGCCCTCTGATGTCCTAAAGCCACCCCTGGCTTTAGAGAGCTGGTGTTTTCCATGGGCGTCAGCCAAATTACAATGGGGTTGACAACAGCTATGCTTCCAAGACGTTTCCAGGAACAAAACAAAACGTTCAGCTCTCTGTGCAGGGAAACCTCAACGCCCCCGACGTCACAGAGGGGCAGGACAGCGCACACCACACGTACAAGGCATATATGCAAACACAGTCTGGGTAATTAGTAGTTTCAGGTTTCCTGGAAAGCACATGCTTTTCGATTTGGTGGGTTGACAGGAAATAGTCTAAATCATTCTTCGCCGAGCTGAGGGGTGGTGGAACAGAATTAGCCAGCTAATTCTGTATTTTTCCAAAGAATTGGTATAAACAGATTTTCAGGGGGGTATTTCCAATCCAACTTTCAATTTGTGTTTTAGACTTTTCACGTGGATCTGCAGAACAGTTGTGTTCACTTTTGGGAAAGTAAAGGAATCCTAACCCCACAACGGACTCTCTTGTTTTAATTTTCACATTGGAACATCACCAAAGCTGGTGGATGTGCCAACCCTGGGATATTTTTGAAGAGTCGTTAGTCCTACAGTCTGTGGTTTTACTTGTGACGTCATTAAAAATGTTGAATAATGAACAAGAATTGGGTTTTGGGAAATGTAAATGGGTTGATTGTAGAGCGTCTGAAGGAAAGAATTCTGATGCCTTTTTGAACAGGGGTCTGCTGGGACTTCCTGTAGTGTCCTCTCCCCTGCCAGGTGGGAAAAGAGAGGGGAATGATAGTGTTATATGGCAGCAATTTATTGAATACCTGCTGGATGCCACACACTTGAGATTGGTCATTCTGTCTTCTGTGGTTTTAGAGGAGGCCTTTTGTGACTGGGTTTTACTAAGGTACTGATGTGTTGGCTATTGGAAGAGGCCCCCACAAGCATGGCATAACCATAATGAAGAAGAGCTTGCCTTGTATGTGGCTTTCCTTACCTGGTTTGAAATCTGAAAAGCTGAGATGAAACTAATTACAGAGAATGGGTCTGCTCCCTTCTAGCCTCCTCTCCAGTGGAATGTTTTTTGTGCAGCCTTATTCACTGATCTGGTCCAGAGAACACAGTCACAGGCTAAGCAAGGCCGGGCCTTCCCTTTCCCTCCACCCAGCTCTCCTCCTGTGACTCTGATCCCGCTGACCTAGCACGATGGCAGCTGTAGATCAGAAGGCACACAGAATGGGAAGACCAGTGTCCCCAGCCCCCAGCATCTCTTCAGCGAACACACCTGAGCACAGAGGGGGATGACTTAAGTTTGGAGTCTCATTCCTATCTTGGTTTTGGTTTCACTGTATGTTGGATTGACACATAATAGATGCATTTATTCATGGGATGTGGCATGATTTTTGACTACACACATGCATTGTAATGGTCAAAGCAGGTCAAAGCAGTTAGCATATTAATCACCTTTAATGTGCTTTGGTTTGGATGTGAAATGTCTCCCACAGGTTAATGTGTTTGAACATTTGGTCCTTGGCTGGTAGACCTGTTTTGCAAGGTTGCAGACCTTTTGGGAAGTAGGGCCTATCCATGGAAGGGGAAGAAATGGAAAGATGGGCATAAAATGTTGAGAGGGATCTCATCTCTCTGAGCCCCAGTAATGCCAACATTAGCAACAGGAGACATGGCTCTACTGTGTCCCCTTTTAAGACATGTAATCCAGACGGCTTCCCTCTCCTCCACACTCCAAACTGAAAATGTTATTGTACTAAAATGCAAATTGGGCTAAAATTAATGTAACTTCACTCCCTCACAGGCACCTAACCCAATTCTTGAAGCAAACGAATTTACACAATTTTATTCTAAGAGGAAATAATCTTTCAACTAAAAAAAACCCCGAGTCTCCTAAGTACATGTTCCTGCCCCTCTCTGTCATCTGTGAGCTGAGTAGCAGTTCAGCAGTTCTGCATTGTGAATTTTGCTCTTATTTCAATGTGGTAGACACCGAAATAATTTCAGCAAAAGAAAAGGCAGATATAGCAGTATGGGCTAAGGCAGAGGAGCTGGGGCGAGCCAGAGGAAATAGGAACCCCTTTACAGATGACCAGACCCCACTGCCTCCTTATCCAGGGGACACATGAATTAGACCACCTGAACACTGTTCAAAATGATATTTTAAAGTAGTAAAGCTGTACAGGCCGAACTCACACATCCTAAGACATCACGGTCTAAGGAAGATGGCTTAGGCCTTGGCTCATTTCTCTTTTCTTTTTTTTCCTTTTCTTTTTTTTTTTTTTTTTTAACAGTTATCAGTTTTATTAAACTGACAGGTAAACAGATATCCGATTCATAATGATATTTCATAATAATAATTCATAATAATGGAGTATTACAGTCACCATCTAGTCTTTACTTCTTGGATGGGAGAGAAATTGATGCTGAGCAGAAATCTTCCTTCCGTATATTTTAAAGATAATTATCTGATCACAGAAAGGTTTTTTTTTTAAACAAATTTTTATTTTACATTGGTAAAGGGTTTTATTTTTACAGTGTGTTTTTCCCCAACATAATATTTTTATTAATTATCTGGGGACGGCTCAGGTCCCTGTCCCTTTCTAACTGAACTTTCCCACGTGGAAATGGGACGAATAACACACTGTGCTCTGGTGATGTCGCCGTGATTATTTTGTTCATTCATTTTGTGTGCAGCTGGTCTGTGTTGGGACTGTGTGCCCTTGGGGACATGGTTATGACAGTATGATGGTGATTCCAGCCGAACTGACCAAGGACCAAGGACCGGTGTCCTCATTTTAAGTTGTGTTCTCTGGGCTTAGTATTTGCTTGACCTTCATGTGTTACTAGGCCACCATGTCACCACGACCTCTTTTGTTGTTCCTTAAACTTCATGGGGACTGGGGCCAGTTGTCCCTGTGCCTGTCTATGCGTGAAGGATGTGCTTTCTAGTCTTTTCTTCCTGGATCACGTGTGTCCCGTTGCAAGGGCTGCATGCTTCCCTGTTGAGTTTCCTGGGGGCTGTGCAGGTTCTCTTGTGGAATTGCATGGAATGATTCTCTAGGAACAATGCCTGTGCCCACATTCCCTTCTCCAGCTTGTTAGTTCAGTTTTTCTAGACCTGAATGCTGAGATCATTGGCCGAACCTTCTGTGATCTGGAATTTGGAAGAGAGGAGCAGAGGGCAAGGCTCACAAAAATGGTGTACTGACTACGAAGGCCAATGAAATGGTCCTGAGCCTCCCTAAGCCTCGGACACACAGTGGCTGTTCAGTAAAATATACCTTGCCCCTCCTTCTCCTCGTCTTACCTCGCTCCTCTTTCTACTCTCCTTTCCCCCTCTTCTCCTCCTTCCTTCTCTTCCTTTTCCTTAGTCTCGTCTTCCTCTCTCTCTCTCCTCTTCATCCTCTTTCTCCACTTCTTCTCATAGTCTCGTATAGTCCAGGTCGCCCTAGAGCAGTGGTTCTCAACCTGTGGATGGTGACCCCTCTGGCAAACCTCTGTCTCCAAAAAACATTCACATTATGATTCATAACAGTAGCAAAACTACAGTCATGAAGTAGCAGTGAAATACTTTTATGGTTGAGGGTCACCACAATGAGGAACTGTATTATAGGGTCACAGCATCAGGAAGGTTGAGAACCACTACCCTAGAGCTTGCTATGTAGGCAAAGAAAGCCTTGAACTCATTGACCCTCTCATGTCTACCTTCCAAGTTCTGGGATTATACCATGTCAAACAAAGCTATCCCATTAGTGAGATTATTTGTAATATTTCCAATACTGAGGTCAGAGAGGTTCAAAAATCTATCCCAAGACCAGGAGAGCTAAGACTCAGGCCCTGCTCAGTTTGCAAAGCCCCTGATCTTTGCGTTGCCCCTGAGGCTTGTTGGATGATGACGTAATGACAGTGTTGATGATAGTATTAAAAACAAGAATTGAGCCCATGGGCACATGTTGAGTGAAGTCCAGACACAAAGACATGGAGTGTATGGATCAAGTTTTCAAACCAATAAAACTTAACTGTGGTGATAGACGTTAGATTAGTCATCTTTGACAAGGGGGTACAGAGAGATGGAAAGAGGTATGAGGAGAAGTTTCTGGGGGTGCTGATAATGTTCGGAACCTTCTCTTCAGTGCGAGTTATAGAGGCATGTTTGGATTATAAAACTCCAGCAAGCTATGTGCTTGAGAGTCGTGTACGTTGGCCAGACCTGATGATGCAGGAATGTACTCACGGCTCCTCAGTAGTTGAAGCAGGAGGTGTGCAAGTTCAGTGTGTGGACAGCTCAGCAAGATTGTCTCAAAACAAAAAGGAAAAAGGGGCCAGGGATACAGTTCGAGGTGGTAGCACTTGCCTAACATGTATGATGCCCTCAGTTCAATTCCTGGCAAAAAAAAAAAAGATTTGTGTTTGTGAATGTTATTATATTATACATCAATTCAAAATTACTTAGTCAAGAAAGACAAATATAAATAAAGGAAATAAATTTAGAGTAAGCACTGTCATATCCTCTCCCTTGAGAGTAAGTTACTGTTTTAATATGTGAAAACCATTGTATTATATAGTTGCAGGGTAGAAGCCAATTTTTATCTCACTGTTTTCATTCAATAGCAATCACAGTTTTTTTTAGTATCATGTAATCATCAACTAAATGGCTTGATATCCCATCCTCATATTTTCAATGACTCACTTTGTGTTCTTTTACCTCAGAAATCAGGCAAAAGCCCTTATAAGGGCCCTGAGTACTGTAGGAATCATAGCTAATGTTACTGTTAATCTTTGATGCTTTGTACACATTAATGAAATCTTGGTGTATGCACATGAAGAAAGCTCTTGTGATTTGAATAAGAAATATTCCCCACAGGCTCGTTTATTTTAACTCTTGTCCCCCAGCTGCTGGCAATATTTGGGGAGGTTATGGAACCTTAGGACAGTGGTTCTCAACCTTCCTAATGCTATAACCTTTTAATACAGTCCCTCACGTTGTGTTGACCCCCAACCATACAATTATTTTCGTTGCTACTTCATAACTGTAATTTTGCTACTGTTATAATCATAATGCAAATGTTTTGGGAGATAGAGGTTTGACAAAGGGGTTGTGACCCACAGGTTGAGAATCACTCCTTTAGGAGGTGGAGCCTTGCTGGAGGAAGGGAGGGGGAGGCTCCTGTTCTCTCTCTGTCTCTTTGTCTCTCTCTGTCTCTGTCTCTCTCTCTCTCTTTCCTGACTGCCAGGCCAGCCTCACGCCCCGCTGCTCTGCCTTCCCCGTCATATTAGACTGTATGTTCTCTGGATCTGTCAGCCAAATTAAACCCTTTTCCCCTCTGACTTGCTTTTTGTCAGAGTATTCTGTCCCAGCAACAGAAATGCAACTAACACGCAGGCCATGCGGCACACATCATACGTGAGAGATGGATAAAGTTTCACCAAACATACTGCACAACTATCAGCAGGTCAAGGAAGAGGCTATCTGCAGATCCTGGTAACCCCTCTTCATGTCCCTTGTCAAGTACCACCCGCTCCTTCTCCCTAAAGGCAACCACCAGAGATGTGTTCAAGTTGGAAGAACTTTCCATTAGGACTAAATCTCCTAATAAAGGTGGTTTATCATTGGAGGAATTCTTCCCCAGGGAGACACAGTTATGAGCAATGTTATTGTTTGTTTCACATTCTTTCCCCAGGATCCAGGCACACAATTAAAAGGTCACTTTTCTTAAAGTCACAACCCTCTTTGGGGACAAACACAGGCTCATCAAGTGAAGGAGCGGTGTAAGGACTACTGTTGCTCTTGCATCAGACGTCTGATGGACTTCACTGGTGAACGCACTAATTCACAGTGTGCTGGCTGGTGACGATGAATTTAATTTATTTGGCAGATAGGCTGTCTGAGTCCCCTGTTTTTTTCTTCTTGTGGGCTTTGATCAGTTGTGTTTTCAGAACATTGTATAGTTGATAGATAATTGATTTGAGGTCATTTATATTATCACTCAATTCTTCTTCTGACGTCTGTAGAATCTGTACTTAGGTACCCTCTTTTGCCCTGAATATTAGACATGTTGTTTTCTATGTGCTTTTATTTATTTATTTATTTTTTGCCTTGTAAGCCTTTCTAGTTTTTCTGTTCAGTACTCAGGGTTGACTCTCAGTCCTGTGCATACCCGGCAAGTACTGCCACTGGGTTGTATCTCTAGGCCCTTTTTGAGATGTGGTCTTGCTTAGTTGCCCAAGCTAGATTTGAACTTGTTCGGTAGCCCAGGCAGGCCTTGACTTACACTCTTCCTGCCTCAGGAAGTTAGCATTACAGGGCTATATCCCCAGGCCCAGAGAGAGCCTGCTTCACTTCCTTCCCTGTGTATTCTGTCGCTTTTCCTCTTGCGACATTTCAAGTTTTAAACACACCTGCTGTTTTCTGACATGTTTATGCCCTTTTCGTCATTCAGCTGAAGGATTTTCTAATTTAGCTATGAACAAGTGGATTTAGAAGCATGTTATTTCTTGCCCAATACTCATGGAATTAAAAAAAAAGGCTTATCCCTAATTCCAATTTGTCCAAGAGCGTTTTCTGTAAGATTTAGATCTTTCAATACGTATTTGGACTTACTTTATTGTTATTATTTATTGAACATTTTCAAAGAGCATGTAGTCTGCTACTGTCAGTTGGGTTTGAGTTATATGAATGTCAATTAGTTCAAATTGGCTTGACAGTGCTAAATTCTTCTCTTAGCTACCGAGAGAAGAATGTTAAAATCTCCAACTATGACTGTCACCTTCTACTCATTTTGGACAGTATTTCCTCACAAATCTTTGTGGTATATATATATACTTATTATATATATATATACTATATATATACTTATTATGCCTTCTTGGTTAATTAATCCTCTTATTAGTATTTAGGACATGTACATGTGCCTGTGTGTGCACGCATGCATGTGTGCAGTACCCACGTACTCATGCAGAGAACAGAGGAGGACATCAAGTGTCGTGTTTCATCATTCTCCATCTTACTTCCTTGAGACAGGGTCTCCCACTAAACCTGGAGCCAGGCTGGTAGTGAGTAAGCCTTGGTGATCCTTGTCTCTGTTCGCCACAAAGGTGACAGGGTCATGTGCAATCCACACCCCGATTTTCTTATGTGGACTGAAGTTCGGAGCTCAGGTCCACATGCTTGTGCAGCAAGTGCTCTTAACCCTGGAGCCGTCTCCCACTCCTACTCTGAGCACTTGATGTTTAGAAATGGCCACTTTGTCTCTAGAAATGCTATGCATTTTGGTACTTTGACTTAGTACAAGCATACCAGTTCTCTTATGCTGATGTTTTCTACAGTTCTGCTTTCAACACACATATTTGTAGAGACAACATAATTGGACTTTTGGTTTGTTTAAAATACAATTTGACATCTCTGTCTTTTGATTGGAGTATGTAGTCTATTTTTATTTAATATAATTATGTGTAGAGCTGAGTTTAAGTCTATTATTTTGCTATTTCTTTTTTCTTTTTGTTTTTTCGAGACAGGGTTTCTCTGTGTAACAGTCCTGGCTGTCCTGGCCCTCACTTGTAGGCCAGGCTGGCCTCGAACTCACTGAGATCCACCTGCCTCTGCCTATATTTTGCTATTTCTATTCCATTTGTCACATTTGTTTTCGGTCCCTTTGGGTCTTTCCAAAACTAAGGCAGACCAACTGAATCAAATCAGGACCTTTTTTTTTTTTTTTTTACATTTTGTCAGGATTTTCTTTTGTTATTTTGCAGGATGGTTGGTCCAACACAGTCCAGTCAACAACTGCTGACTGTAAAACTTACCATTGTCACAGAAAAAGACCAATTCACACATGGCATGCCCGCAGCTCCCCTATGAAACCCAGTCAGAGTAACTCACCGTTACACAGCATGGCTAAGTTCCTGGCTCGCCCTAAGACTCGAGCTCTTTTATTGGCCTGAACACCAGACATATTTTCTCCTTTATGTGTAGGAGGGGGCATTGCAAGAATAAACCCCATAAACACTGAAGGGGGAGGTTGAGTCTCATCTTACCCAGCATGCCCTTGAAATCTCCATTGCTTTGCTTCCCACTCACAAGTGCTGGGGTTACAGGTCAGTACCAGCACATCAGCTAGGGTTTAAATAGCTTTTCTGATATTTTTTATTATATTATATTATTCTGATATTAACTCTGTGGGATAAATCTGCTTCCTCAGTCATTCTGTAAGAAGGCTTCTGAACCCATCAACCATTTTTATTATCAAGGAGTTCAACTCGTTCGGTTTAATCACAACATGTAATCAACAGCAAACTTAATTCGGCTCTGCCTCTCTCTCTTTAAACATCATCTGTTTGTACTTTAATTTAGCTTAGTATAATATAGATTTACAAAAGCCCCCAGAGACATTTTAAGGATAGGATCTGAATCATCACCTGTCATCCAGGCTCATCAGCTTGTCTTATTTATGTTGTTGTTTCAGAGTTGGAAGGAGAGGTATGTGGTGAGTTATTTATTGATCTTAAATCCAGTTGGCTTTGGGAACATGTGGAAATATAGAAGCAAATTAAGTTTTATGCATCTGCAACCAACTGTTTATCACTTTGTGACTGAAATTCTGACTCATTTTTAGTTGAAAAGAGAGAATATAATTCAAAAAAGTATCTAATGGGAACTAAACCTAGAAGGAGGGACAGGAAGCAAGACACTGGTGGGGAGGGCAGAAGAGGAAGATGAGAGACTTTGGGAGACCAGATTGACAGGAAAAGTCAAAGGGGCTGGAGTTTAGGAGAGCTGGATTGAACCTCAGGATTTCGCTCTCCTGGGAGCTTGTGGACAGGTTTCACCTACCAGTCAGAGGTGCCTCAAGGAAAGAGCAGGAAAGGGAATGAGTCTGAGTGAGGCCATGGCCAGGGGAGGTAGGTGGGAGATCTCTTTCTCAGGTGACTGAGGGTGTAGAAAGTGACAGCTGTCCCATGCCGCCTTTAAATGGACTCTCGGGCCACTGTACACCTGCAGCCTTCTGTCTCGGTATTTCTAAAATGAAGAAATGAAAACCAACCATCTAAGCCCCAAAATTTCAAGATTTTGGAAGGGTTTTTAAGGCTTAACCTGGCATTAGGCATTTCAAACCCTTTGATATTGATACAGGGTGGTCTGCTGCATGTGTGTATGGCAGTGTGCATTTCTCTGGGGAAATGGTCCTTCATGCTTTGTTACATTCTACGACACTCTAAGACTGAAAAAAATTATCAAGAGACAGTGAATAATTAATTTAATCATAGTAACAAATGTGATTATGTTAACTTAACAGCATCTTATTTGATCCTTTTGTGTGTTACATGAACATATGGAAGAGTAAGAGGTAGTCTGTGTCTTTGAGAAATGGGCAAATCAGTCAACTGTCAGCCTAAGGAAGGTGAGTCTCTCGGGATGGGTTGAATTGAGTCAACATGGGATCCTGGTTACAGTTCTGACAGTACGTGTGTGACACTCACCCCCAATTTCCTCAACTCCCAAACAGAAGATACACTAAGAAAACGTATCTTCTTAGTGCTTGAGTTTGTTCATTCACACCACACACGGCTGTGTTGGATATGAGAGAGAGCCATCCGTGAATGATCTCAGTCTGGAACATATAGACTAGTTGGTAGTTGTGACTGTTAATCTTGTGGGTCAATGTGACAGGATGGAGAGACGCCTGGGAGATTAGTGAAACACATCCCTCTGTGTGTGTGTGTGTGTGTGTGTGTGTGTGTTGGTGTGTGTGTGTGTGTGTGTGTGTGTGTGTGTGTGTGTGTGTGTGAAGTTTCAGAGACAATTAGATCGTGAGGCTCTGACACATAAATGATTCATGCACTGAGGAGTCAACATTGGAGAGACTATTGGGAGCTGATGGACTTGATCCAGTTGACGGAGTTGCTAACCCACTGTTAAAGTGAGACTCGTTGGAGAAAGTAGGTCACTGAGGGCATGTCCTTGGTGGGTCTAATTGCCTTGTTCTCTTCTTGCTGCTACTTCATTCCACTCCTTGGCCACCATGAAGTGAGCTCTCTACTCGGAGAGGCCCACAATGATGAGTGGAAACCTTTTAATTGTCTTCTCTTGATTTGTTTTGTCTAGAATTGATAATAACAGTAAGAAAACATGATAAGCTCTAGGACTGATTTTTTTTTCCCATGGTAAATGTGCTATAGTGGAATTGAAAAGTAAACAACACTATTTTAGCTAGGGTTTCTATCGCTGTGATGAAACACTGTGACCAAAAACAAGGTGAGGAGGAAAAGGTTTACTTTGTTTACACTTCCATACCACAGTTCATCATTGAAGGCAGTCAGGGTGGGAGCTTGGAGGCAGGAGCTGATGCAGAAGCCATGGAGGAGTGCTGCTTATTGGCTTGTTTCTTAAGGCTTGCTCAGCCTGACTTCTTATAGCACCCAGGATCAAAAACCTGGCAGGGGGTGGGGCATGGCCCACAGTGAGTTGGGTCCTCCCATGTCAATCATCAACCAAGAAATTGCACCACAGGCTTGCCCACAGGCCAACTCATGGGACATTTTCTCAGTTGAGAGTCTACCTTCCCAAATGACTCTAGCTTGTGTCAAGTTGACATAAAAACTAGCCAGCACAGACACATACAATTATTCATCTCAGATGGGAGCCTGAATAAATGGAAATGGCTTTACTCTCTCCTCCTCTCCTTTATAGATGGATGAACCCAGGGAATCAGGAAGCATCTAGACAGCCCAGGCGTGCACAGTGCTTTATGAATATTGAACAACTATAGAAAATGCAACTATGAGATTTCTCTGGAGGAGGTCTGTGTGCATTCTGTGAATTGCTCCCTGGGAGATGGAGATGCTTATGTCAGTATCCCAGAGGCAGCTGCTTGGAAATGAAAAGAAGTGAGACATCCACTCTGACTTCTGACTCAAGATAATGGCTTGAGTGTGGGATAAAATGACATAATTTCAGAACACATAGAAATAATAGCTACATCGCTCATGTATATCAGCGTTCTAAAGTAAGACAGGGCATCTCTATAGGCCAAAGTTGAAAAAAAAAAAAAGATCTCAAGGAGAATGGTCATCCATTAGCATTGCGTGTGAGTTGGAGGCATGTGGATGAATTTTCTTAATATTCCAAAAGAATGGTGAAAATGCATTGATTGGGGCGCAAGATTGGTGATTACAAAGAAGGGACAAGCGGTTCATCTTTCTAGTGATGCAGCACTTTGGAGACTGAATACAGGTAGAGCAGTGGCCTTTGTGGTTAAAAATAAAGAGGTAGGGAGGATGGAAGAATGAAAGACAAGCATCAGAGAGGAAAACCAGAAGATGCAATGTACTACTGAGAATACAATAGGGTAAAATTAGGGGCCCGAAAGGTGACATCTGAAGATTTATTGCCTGAGAAATTCCTGGGAATCTACTAAGACATAAGCATTCAGAACCAGCCTCATCCCTCAAATCTACCACCAGAACCAAGAAGAGACAACATCAGACTAAATGAAATCCAGACACAACACTGCTACAGAGCAGTAAGTTAAGGAATAGCACAATGGTTAACCTTTGTAGCTAACTCATTGCACTTAAAAAATCACCTTAGGAGACACACCTCTGTACATGCCTTTGAGGGCATTTCCAGGGAGTTTTAACTGATATCAGAGGACACAATCTGTATGTGGGCAGCACCATCCCTTGGGTTGGGGTCCTGGATTGAACGCAAATGGAGAAAATGAATGGGGCATCAGCATTTGTCTCTATGCTTTCTGACTGCAGTTGCAATGTGAGCATCTGCCTCGTGTTCCTGCTGCTGTGACTTCCCACTGTGATGGATTTCACACTCAAACCATGAACCGAATAAATGTCAATGTTAGGTACTTTGTCATGGCAATGAGAAAATAACTCATCTAGGTAGTAAAACTTAGCAAAATCCACAGAGGAAAATCAGACTGCCTCCAATAAGATAGACTCTGTGGCATCAACTTTTCATGGAAAAAAAAATGCAATGTGCAGTATCTGGGGATGATGGAGGGCTGGCCTCAAAGTGCTGTGGACATGTACCTTGGACACTGAAATTCCAGATCTAGCCAAGCTTGTGTCTCAAGAAGCTCTCTGGTGACTCTGGGGCACTGAGTTTGGAGACCCCTGGGCTACATCATGCTTTGGCTGGGTATTGTAGAGAGTGCTTCTGTGTTCTGAATTCTGGCTCGCTCTTTGCTGCTGCAAATGATGGGAGGTGCTCATCTGCACCTGCCTGCAAGAGACTGGTTTTTGGATGAATGCTTGTTTTGTAGTTGAGTTGGTTTCTCCGGAGGCACCGAAGACAAAATGATCAGTCCTTCAGTAACTTCCGTTGAGTCTTTGGCTGGTACTCCCCGGTGTGTAGAGCACTCCCGCACTTACTGGTCTTTGTTTTGTGGTATTGAAGAGTGAACCTACGGCCTCACACATGCCAGGTAAGTGCTCTGCAGCCCCATGCTCACTGTGTTTGACTGAAGCTTTATGAACACACACTGAGACTCAGAGGGAAAAAAAATGCCACTGGCTTCAGCTTTTGGGTCTAGAACGGGAGTCTTTGGAACACTTAGAACTGTACATCCAAGAAGTAGCCACATTGAGGCACCAAATCCACTACAGTAGATTCTCCCAGGTCCTGCAAGTAATAGAACAATTATTTCCACTGAGTTTGCTCCAAATTTGTGACATAATACTTCAATTGAGGCACAGAATTAAATCATAACTACAGTGCAATGAAGGTATTTTTTTGAGGAAATAGGATAATATAACCTAGATTTGGGGAAAGTCTATATGAAATACCTGCAATTGGTTGTGACAGAGAAGGGACAAGCAGAATAGACACTTCTGAATTTTTTTTTGTTACTACCACTGGGTAATCTATGTAAAGGCAACAGGCATTCGGAAAACATTTCTTATTCTCCTTATGAATTTTTTCTGTACTTGTTAATAAATATAGCATTGCTTCTCGCTCTACCTGTGGCATAGAAAAAGGATCAAAGGATCACATTTTAAAAGTGGTTTAATTATTTAAATTCGTGATCCATTTTATTATCACTATTAGTCAAATATAGCAATTCCTTTTTATGATTACTATGAAAGAGATTTTTATTGAAGAAAGTTTGGAAAAAACAGGAAAGTGTACAGGACATGAAATTACTAGTAGGTCACACACATCGGTGCTTGCTGTTAAAGTGGTGGTATATTTGCACCTGCTTCATCCCTTTTCTGTGTCCCACCCTCTAAGCACCCCAGCTGTTATCCATTTACAGTGCTGCTGAAGCCCTGAGTGTATGCGTGTGTGTGTGTGTGTGTGTGTGTGTGTGTGTGTGTGTGTGTGTAAGTAAGCCTTCTGTCCTCTCCTGTAAGATGTCTCTGTTTTTACAGGAGACACATTGCTGAGACTTGGGGCTGATGGTGGCCACTTCACTGTGATCTGTCAGAGACTGTCTGGTTTTAACACTGCGCATTCTCCATCTCAGGCAACCTGGGACAATGGGCTTAATTCTGTCTCCTCTTGCTGCCCACCAACAGAGAAGGACAGAGGTCCTATCTGTCTCTACAAACCCCAGTTCCCACACTCTGAGAGGAGTTTCCTCTGTCTCCCATCTCTACGTGAGCTCTTCTGGTTTTTCCTGGTCCTCGAATATCCATCCTGCCTGGTTCCCTCTCTGGAAACTTTAAGTCAGGGTCGAATTGGACATTATCCTTACATGGAGTTTAGTCTCTTTTCATATTTCTGTGAGGATTTTGTTTTCCACTCTCTACTTCTACCCAGTCTGCAGGTACGGCCAATAGCACCTGGTACCACAGGCCCCAGAACAATCCCATTCCCGGATGCCTTACTGAAGATTTATCTTCAGAGCAGAGAGCTAAGAGTTCGCTTTGTTCCCAAGGCAACTAGCCAGGTCCAGAGGGGGGAAGCTTTCCTACTCAGGATGATGTAGGTTGAGAGATAGGTACTGAGGGCGGCAGAGGACAAGCCAACCTGTGAAAGAAATAAGAACCGCCATTCAGGATGTCTCTCTGTGGCGTAGACAGCCGCCTCACACCTAGAGTGCCTGTTCACACCAGCCTGCACCATTCAGCATGCCTCTCTGCAGTGCAGACAGCCGTCTCACACCTAGAGTGCCTGTTCACACCAGCCTGTATCATTCAGCATGCCTCTCTGTAGTGCAGACAGCCATCTCACACCTAGAGTGTCTGTTCACACCAGCCTGTATCATTCAGCATGCCTCTCTGTAGTGCAGACAGCGATCTCACACCTAGAGTGTCTGTTCACACCAGTCTGCACTGTTTAGCATGCCTCTCTGGGTGCAGATAGCCATCTCATGACTAGAGTGTCTGTTCACATCAGCCTGCACCATTCAGCATGCCTCTCTGGGTACAGACAGCCATCTCACACCCAGAGTGTCTGTTCATACCAGCCTGCACCATTCAGCATGTCTCTCTGTGGTGCAGACAGCCGCCTCACACCTAGAGTGTCTGTTCACACCAGCCTGCACCATCCAGCATGCTTCTCTGTGGTGCAGACAGCCGTCTCACAACTAGAGTTGTAGATGTAACCAACTGTCTTATTAAATAAGAAACACAGAGCCGATTCTGAGAAGAAAGCCAAGAGGTCAGAGCTAAGAGCCTTACCCTTCCACTGCAGCTAGCCTCTTCAGCCAAGAGACCTCTCCGAAAGAGAGCTACTTCCTGTGTGTTTGTCTTTATATAGGCTTCCTGTTCTGCCTTCTCATTGGTTGTAAACCCAACCACATGACTGCCTCGTCACTGCTTGTCTGTACAGACCTCCAGGTCTTCTATGGTTGGTATTGAGATTAAAGGCGTGTGTCTCCAATGTTGGCTGTATCCTTGAACACACAGAGATCTACCTAGCTCTGCCTACCAAGTACTGGGATTAAAGGCGTGCACCACCACTGCCCTAGCTTTTGCTATGGCTTGCTAATAGCTCTGATCCCTAGGCAACTTTATTTATTAACATATAAATAAAATCACACTTCAGTACAAATAAAATACCACTGTATAGAGTGTCTGTTCACACTAGCCTGCACCATTCAGCATGTCTCTCTGTGGTGCAGACAGCCATCTCACACCTAGAGTGTCTGTTCACACCAGCCTGCATCATTCAGCATGCCTCTCTGCAGTACAGACAGCCATCTCACACCTAGAGTGTCTGTTCACACCAGCCTGCATCATTCAGCATGCCTCTCTGGGTGCAGACAGCCATCTCATGACTAGAGTGTCTGTTCACACCAGCCTGCACCATTCAGTATGCCTCTCTGTGGTGCAGACAGCCATCTCACACCCACAGTATCTGTTCACACTAGCCTGGTGGGAAGTAGGTGATCGGAGGGAAGGAGCATCAACTTTGAAGCCCAAAAGCTCAAGGTTCAAGTTCTGTCTCAGCCATTCACTGAGTAAACTTTGTGATCTCTAAGTTAGGAATTCTGCCGTCTTCACAGGGCTAAGAAGAATGTATTATGCCAAGTAGCAACACACACTGGAAGACTATGTGTGGCTTTCAATAATAGCTGCTTGTGTTATTTTCCAGATGAAATAATTTTCGATCTCAGAAGAAATGTAAATGTTTGAACCTGGATTAAGTTGGGCCTCTGGGATGTCAGCGGCTTGAACTGCATGACCATGTTGGATGCCTTAGTCCCAGTCCTCAGAATGTGAACATATTTGAATATAGGGTCTTTAGAGAAGTTGCCCAGCTACCGTGGGGCTAATCCACTCTGACTGCTGCTCTTATACAAAGAGGAAAGTGGACAGATATACACAGAGGGAAGACCACACCAGCACCCACCACAGCCCAGACCTGATTATTAGCTCCTGAGGATGCTGTGTGATATGACCTGGAGACTGTGTGAACACAGGGCTAGCTGAAAGCCTTTGTTTGCATGTGGAGCCATGGCCATTTCCAAGTCACTGGGCCTCCAGGGGCAGCTAAGCCTCCTGTGTCCTAAAAAAATCAATTTCTGAAAGCTAATTTACTAAAAGCCATTCTCCAAATGACCACACTGAATTATTGAGAAGCTGAGGTGAGTTTCAGTTTCGTTCTTGTGCCTGCCTTAGCTCATGGGTCTGTGTACGGCAGGTTAAACGTGGGGGACTTCAGATGTGTGTGTGTGTGTGTCTGTGTGTCTGTGTGTCTGTGTGTCTGTGTGTCTCTGTGTGTGGATGGTTCTTAAATGAGGGCTCCACAGTCTACGTTTTTCTGGACTGCTGTTCTGTCTCCCACTACAAAATCTGACCAGTTCTTCCTCCTTGCTCTGCCCTTCTTCCACCATTTTGACAAAAACTGGCATTTTTTCCTTAAAAGCATTCTGTCTGTCAACTGTACATCTATAGACATGCATTTGCAATCTGTAGCGGTTAGGGTCTTGGTTAGCTGCAAGCCACAGGAAACCCCACCAACAGCCCTAGAGGTCTGAGGAGGGCAGTCCAAGCTAGGGCTGTGTCACCTTGCGACATGCTCTTATCAGCCTTGGTTTTATCCTCATGCTGAGAAGTGGCTGCTGTACCTCCAATCATCACATCAACATTTCAACTAGGATTCAGGGAGAAAGACAAAGCGTTATTTCTTTTATCAGATAAACTATAAGGGCTCAAAATTCACACCTTGCAGAGTTCTGAATATCTGTCCTTAGCAGCTGGCCACTGGTCACATTGCTACTCCACACAGCTGCTCACATACCTGCTGCTGCCTGTGTCAGGGGGGAAATTATGGTGGGTGAACCATCTTTGGCCCGATTCAAGGTTTTATCTAAAGCTGAAGCTTTTTTTCCTAAGTGAGGAAATAAGGGTTTTTAAGAGGCTAAACTCCTACAGATGAGATGGGGGTCATGATCCCATGAACGGGGCATTGTGACTGCAGCCCCATTTTTTACTCATCAGTGGATCTGATCTGTGGAAATACAATATGAAGGGATAAGCTATAGACCATAGAAAGCATGAAATCTAGAGTGTTCTGGAGCATAGGAGGGAATGTGAGCAAGTTGTGTTGGGGCTGAAAGTAAGGTCAAAAAGGAAGCCCCAGTGGGTAGAAGATCACAGAGCAGCCATGCACCTTCTGCAATGCCTCTCCCCATCTCTGTGTCATCCCCCCATCTTCCATGAGGGAAGCAGTCTCTGTCATGTAGTCACAAAGCCATGATGGCTTGCCACCACGGACCCAGAATCCAGACTGAGATCTCTGAAACCGTGGGCCAAGGAATCTTTTCTCCTTTACATTGTTCTGTTGTGATGGTGTTGCCTTCATTTAAAAGTAACTGATGTGTGTCTATGATGCCAACATCTCAGACAAACTTCCAACATTCAAAGGTGAACTTGAAGAGGAAGTCCAGTTACGCATGAGGTTCTAACTGCTGTACTTGCTCACAGTACAGAGGATCCCAACACATGAGGTCTCATGGCTTCCAAGCCCACCTGTGAGAGGAGAAGAGCAGATGTCTCCACAGTGTGTTACCTGGTGCTCTATTGGTCCAAGTGAAGAGACTCCAATCAGGCACTGAAAGAAAATGACTCCACATCTGTCAGGCCGAGTGTGATATTTGGCCCCCATAATCTCATAGGGAGTGGCACTATTAGGAGGTGTGGCTTTGTTGGAGTGGGTATGGCCTTGTTAGAGGAAGTGTGTCACTGTGGGGGTGGACTTTGAGGTTTCTTATGCTCAGGATACTGCCCAGTGAGTCAGTTGACTTTCTGTTGCCTGCAAGATGTAGGACACTCAGCTATTTCTCCGGCACCATGCCTGCCTGCACACCGCCATGCTCCCCGCCACAATGGACTGAACCTCTGAACTGTAACCGAGCCTCCTCAATGAAATGCTTTTTTTACAAGAATTGTTGTGGTCACGGTCTCTCTTCACAGCAATAAAAACCCAGACACAGAGAGCACACTAGTTTGGACTCGACACAGCTGCACACAGCCACCACCCCTGACAACCCTTTGTTGCTTTTAGAAGTCTAGGTGCTTGGTAACTTTGCTTCCATGACAAAAACTCAGAGACCACATATCTAGAAATGTTTTGGTGGCTCCCCAGTCGAGAGGGATTGATGCCCCCTCTGACTTTCCATCCTTCCATACTGCAGTCTTGTTTCTAGAGCTGGGGTTGCCTCACGATCCAAGGAAGCCGCAGGGGCCTCAGTCATTACGTCCACAGTTCAGGCGGGTTAAAAGATGACAAGGCATGAGAAGTCTGTCAGCTGAGGGAGCACTAAGGAGATTTCCTGGAAGTCTTTTCCACAGTGTCTGCCTTCATAGCCTTGGCTACCCCGATAGAAAGAAGGAACAGGTCCTCTTGGCTCAGCACGCTGTGCTTCCAGACACCTGGGGTTCTGCTCCCGAAGGAGGAAGAATAGATATTTGTGCCATCACTATTATTCTTTCCAGACTGGCTGCATGCCTTCCTCTTTTCCTGTTTCTTCCCGTGCCTCATTTCTACCAATGCCCACCTATGAGGCACTCAATGAATGCCTGCACCCAGGGTTTTTTTTTTTTTTCTGTACCAAGAATAACAGGAATTGGGGAGGGGGTGCTCCAGGAGAGTGAAGAATTGCACAGAAGAGTTTCAAAGTTCTGGGGTCACATGCATGAGAGATTCACACTGCTATGTTCAACCTGTGGATGCAGCCGTCAAGCAAAAAATAAGAGGCTTGCAACTCACAAATGCATGCTGTTGGATAAAAGGTACTTGAAATACTCGGGGAACCAGAACGAGCCCCTGACTCATGATTGGAACTTGAAATTAAACACAAGAATTTTCCAGTAGAGGCAGCCCTGTCTGTCTGAAATGAGTGGTTAAACAGCTCGAGCCGTTTCTTGGTATACAACATAGGATTGTGGGAGAATTTTGGCAAAAAACGTGTGCACTGCTCTGTCATTTGTGACCATGGTCCTTGAGACTGGTGTGATTTCTATAGTAACTGAGCATTATGTGAACCCCCGAGAGATAGAAGACACTGTGCTAACGAAACCTTAGGAAGTTTTCTCTCTCCTTAGTCACCACGGAGACTCACAGTTCCATAGTGAGGCTGCAGGCGCCATTGTCTATGTAGTAAGAACACATGCTTCAGAACTGTTGTTGAGTTAGCTGCTTGAAGGCCACACTGTGAAAAAGGTGCCTAGGCCCAAGTTCCCATGTTACTCTCTCCGTTTGCAAAGTCCATTTTCTTTCCTCTCAAAGATCCGTGGACTGTGATGCTTCAGAAAAATAAAGTGCTTTTCTCAACTGCTCGTCATGAACCCGGTGTGCAGAGACCCATCTTTCTCTTGATTGCAAAGGACCCACTGCTGAGATGGAAGGCATTTACAGCTCCTGGAGTGGCTGTGCTGGATCTGGGTAGCAGAGGGGCGGGAGGAAGGGCAGAATCCCATCTGCTCAGCTTCTGAGGATTTGAATCAGGCAGGGAGATGAGATGGCTCCACTTTCACTTTTACCTTTTTTTTTTGGAGCTAATTGCACTTGAGTCTGAAGAGAGAGGGAAACATCTTGTTCCAGAAAGAAAAATGTCTGTAGCAGCGAGCTCCACTGTCCTACTTAGTTAGTTTGTTTGTTTTTTAATCACCTTGACAGAAGCTAGACTCATTTGGGGAAAATGTTATCACCAGATTGGCCTGTGGGCAGCCCTGTGGGGGCATTTTCTTGATTAATAACTGATGTGGGCAGACCCAGGCCACTGTGGGTGGGGCCACTCCTAGGCAGGTGTTCCTGAGTGTGTAAGAAAGCAGCCTAAGCAAATCAAGAGGATCAAGTAAGCCTGTGTTCCTTCAGGGCTTCTGCTTCAGTTTCTGCCTCCAGATGCCTGACCTGAGTTCCCGTCCTCAGTGATAGATAGTAACCCGAAGATTGTAAGCTGGAAAAAACCCTTTCATCCTCAAGTTTTTCCTTTTGGTGACAGTGTTGTATCAGTTAACCCTAACCAAGACAACCATCCCGCCCAATTTCACACATAGAACCACCCAGCTGGCATCCAGGTCTCTGCTGAAATGATTTCCTCACGGCAATAAGTTACAGTGTCAGGTGACGGTGGGCGTAGCTGATGGTGTGATGCCTCCTTCTACCCCAAAGAGCCCAGGTCCTAGGCTCCAGTTCCTGGACTGTGTGGCTTCACATGACAAGAGGTCTTTGTGTCTGTAGATGTGATTAGCAGAGACCCTGGAATAAGAAGGTTGTCCTGGATTACATGTGTGATGTCACCTAAGGCCATAAAGCCAGAACTTTCCAGCAGTGGATGGCGGAGATGTGAGAACAGGAGAAAGGGACAGAAAGATGCCCTTTATACAGGAGCCAGGGGCCACAAGCCAAGGCATGTAAGACACTCCCAGAGCCTCCAGAAAGAGCTCTTAGGGTTCAGCTTCACAGCATCCATGCTGGGGACATCTGTGTTGTCTCCTCAGCTGAGGTCACTGAGGTTTGTTTCTGCAGTGACAGACAGCAACAAGTGAGGAGTGCTATGGGTTGAAAGCTTTGTTAGCTTCTCTGTCAGAACACAGTCTTCTTTCCTCAATCCCCATGTCCAAGTAGACTTTACATCCCAAATCCATCCTTAGAAATCATACCAGGGATACTGGCTGTCTTCTTCCAGGCTTGGCTTCATGCCAGCACCTGTTGGATCCTCGAAGCCTCCCTCCCCCTTCACAGTGATTCTGACCCAATAGGCATTGGCTCCCATCTATTAGAGGGAGAGATTAAAGCTCAGAGACATGAAGGGACCAGTAGAGATGGAGATGTTAGGATTCCAACCTCCATGCCCTCTCTTCGGGGGCTCTAGGATGAGTTTACCAGCCCCTCTGGAATCAGGCTTATGATCTCATCCCACAGTCCTGACCCAACATAGCTTCTGATGTGCGGGCTGCTGCCCTGGGTCACAGGGCAGTCAACAAGGCAACACCAGATCCTACATTCTCCCTCGGAGCACTGGAACCTTAGAGATCCAGTCTCTGTTGTTTATTGCCCACCTCTGCTACTGCTCCCAAAGTGAAGTCAGACTCCTAAGGGAAGGACTACAGAGGCTGCCATCTGTTCTCCACATACACTGTAAAACTAATCACACTTCTCTGTCGGTTACTCTTCAAATGCAGACTAGAGCCTGTAGCGGATACCTGTTCTACCTTCCTTGAAGTACTAGCCCCTGGGGCGTGGCCTCGGGGCTACCCTTAAGACCTGAGATGCTCATAGGCTGCCTTCTTTGCTCCCTTGTGGGCTTGGATGGTGGGACTGATTCAAGCAGCGAGAGCAGCGTGGGATAGGACCTCAGCCTTCCAGAACCCTGCCTCTTCTGTTTAGTGAGTTGTCTTTTCCGACTTATCTTAATAAATTCCTTATAAATCCCTTGGATTAAACAGATTTCCTTGGACTTCTCGCTATAAGAACCCGTAAGGATGTGGCCCCAACTTGACGCTACAGCCCCACCTTAGAACCTCTGCCCCTCACTCTCACCCCAGTCTCCTTCATTCTCCTCTACGGCCGGCCTCGAGTGCTCCGTCCACAGGATCTTGGCATGTGCTGTCTTCCATCTGGAATGTTCTCTTTTCCTGATCACATCCTCCTTGGCTATTGCTTCCCTGGCATGTCTACCTGATGTCTGGGTGGGGTGGAGGGAGGTCCCTCTGTGAGGCTCTGTCGCTGTTCTCAATACTTTGCCCTTGTTTAGTACGCCCATCTGTAGCTTGGAAGGTGTCTCCTTTGCATGCCCCACATGTTTGCCCAGGGACTTTGTGTACATTGGTGTCCCCAGTGCTGTCCTGCAGCTAGCATGAGGACAAGATGCAATAATTATCTGCTGAGTAAGAAAGTCAGGTGGCCCCACTGTGAGGTGGACCTTATTATGTCTATTTGTGTGTCCTGGATTACTGGAGTTGTTAGGGTCAAAACCCAGGCCCTGGCAGCTTTAACTAGCTAGGGTTGGCCACCCACCCTCAATCTGCCAATTAAAGCGATAAGTAATAGTGGAAAGCAGAGAAAGGAGTCTTACTCAACATGACCATGTTGGGAAGAGGAACAAATAAAAATGTCTAGTAACCTCACATCTGGTTCCTCAGTCTCGACATAAGTTTAACCAGAGAGCAAGAGGCATGTGTGACTCACAGTCCCAGTCAGTGTACGGTCCTGTCTTCCACCATTGCCAGCTCTCTCCTGCAAGGTGGTCTGACAAGCTGTCAGAACCTTGTCATTTCTTGCTGGGAAGCAAGATCTCCCTCTGGCTGGCACCAGGCTTCTGTTTCCCCCCATTGCCCCAGCTGGAGATTCCTGGAGAAATTCCAGTTCTTTGGGGACCATTGTTTTACTAGTCTGAGATCACAAGTGTCTCTCTTTAAAATATCTTTTCTCTAGGCTGGAAAATTGGATGCTCAGGCATAGTAGTGCACATCTGTAATCCCAGTCCTTGGGGAGCAGAGACAGGCAGATCTCCAGAGCTCATTCACTGATGAGCCATCCTAATGTAAGTGGTGAGCTTTGGGTTCAGAAAGAGGCTCTGTCTCAAAAAATAAAAATGGAGACAAATAGAGTAAGTCATCAGAGACCTACCTTTGGCATTTGTGATTCCTGCCCTTCCACACGCACCTGCATGTACATGATCACTCTCTCTCTCTCTCTCTCTCTCTCTCTCTCTCTCTC
>CABHPR010156748.1:0-10059 GCA_902168415.1 Peromyscus melanophrys
CTGAACAGCCATTATAGCTAGGCAGGAGGGACTTCCAGGCAGAGAGAGGACTCCAGGAAAAAGTAGGCAGAGTCACCAGCCAGACACAGAGGTACAGAATAAAGGAAAGGTAAAAAGTCACATGTAGGGGCTGGAGAGATGGCTCAGTGGTTAAGAGCACTGGGTGTTCTTTCAGAGGTCCTGAGTTCAATTCCCAACAACCACATGGTGGCTCATAACCATCTGCAATGAGATCTGGCTCCCTCTTCTGGTCTGAGGTGTACATGCAGACAGAATGCTGTATACGTAATAAATAAATAAATCTTTAATAAAAAAAGTCACACGTAGTAGAATGTAGATTAAAGGTATAGGTTAATTTAAGAAAGGTATACGTTAATTTAAGTTATAAGAGCTAGTTAGGAATAAGACTAAGCTAAGGCCAAGCTTTTATAATAAGAAGTCTCTGTGTCATTATTTGGGAGCTGGCTAGCAAGACCGAGAAAGACTTGTTACATATGGTGTCCAACATAGAGGCTCGAATATCCATTAGGGCCTGAGAAAGTGTTCTCTCAGGTGGGCTTGGCATACAGAGGCATGGCTCCTTTAAGAGACCCTGCATGCAGCTGTATACTTGAGCAGCCGGCACTGGGTGCAAATTCCTGCTTCAGGCGAACACAACAAATTCCTAGAGCTGGAGTGGGTAATGTGGCTCTGGGGCCAGTACCCACTGACATGAGACCAGGCTCTCAGGGAACCGAGGGAGGTGTAACCAGCTGCCAGTGTGCTATATGCTAAGCAGAGACTCACAGTGGTAGCCTAGCAGTGTGTAAGATTTGGCTCACACAGTCAGAGGAGGCTGTAGAGATGCACAAAACCAAAAATAACAACAACAAGAAAAGCCAGGTCTAGGCTGACAAAACCTCTGAACAGGTTAAAATATGTCTAGAAATGTATTTAGATGCTAAAGAAAAAGAAAATGGATATAGACACTCATAGAAAAAATAGTTAAAATAATAAACTCTTTTAAAAAAGAGTAAACAATATAAAAAGAATAAGCCACATAAGGATGGGAAATACACAGGATGTCTGAATCCTGTATGGTGCTTTGTTAACTCTGAATTTTTAAAATGCAAATGAATGTACAAAAAAATACCTGCTGAAAGACACTGGATTATGGAAACTGCTAAATCAAACCCACTTATATATTTTAAGAATGTCTTAACTTCAAAATGGAAGTCAGAAAATATGTTGCATTGGGGGAGCGGTTTGTCTTTGTTTCCACAGGAAACAAAAAGTTATGGTTCTCTTCAAAATTAATGAAGACCAGATTTAATTGGGGGAGACCTCCTGAAAATCTTGGCTGCAGACATGAAGGAGGAAGCCAGGAAAGACTCCAGGACAAGTGACGTACATGCTGACTTCTCTACCTGGGAACAGCTCTGAGACTGGATGAGGCATAATAAATCTTGTTGGCTACAGAGTCCTCGTGACTTACTATTACATGCCATCCTTTCATATGGCATGGATAGAGGTTTGGTTATACAGTCCAAACAGACTTATAAAGTTGACAGATGTCTTTTACCTGCTCAAACATAAAACAAAAAATCATCTTTAGATGATAGTACACACCAAACATTCCATACTTGTATTTATATATATCTATATCTATATCTATATCTATATCTATCTATCTATCTATATCTATCTATATATATATAACCTTTAAAATTTTATGTGTTTTCAGAAAAATAAAAAAGGACCAGACACCAATGAAAACAAGTAGCCCAGGTGATCCAGCCTCTCAGAATGCCTCTATTGCAGTTTCCTCAAAATTCTGCATCTAGAACAACTTCAAAGCTGCTAGCTGAGATGTTTCAGCCTCACAGATTACTTCAGCCAGGACTTCAGATAAGCTCTACACTTTCCCATCACATAAAAACTAACCAAAAAATAATACAGCTAGCTCGCCTAGGACTTGACCATTATCCCAATTTTCTCAGTGTCCCCTAAAATGCCATAGCCCCAGACAACAGGAAGCGGTCTAGAGAACACAATACCCACATTCCCAAGAGGTGGGGTGGATGGTTTTTGGTCATTCAGTGGATTGTGTATGTTTATCATCATTTAAGGGGGTTGGTTACAAGCTATTGTTGGTCATGGTCAGGAAAAAGGCTAAACAAAGGAGATTAGACTCAGGGATCTCTTTCGGAAGGGAAAAAGGGAATCTAGTATAGAGATGATGAGATAAAAGGGTGGATTGTTGAGTAACTTTTGAATGACCACTAGTCTCAAATGTTTTACATGGATTTTTATATATTGATACAAATTTAAGGTTATTTTTGTTGTTTTGTATGTATGTTTCTACTCTTGTTTAAGGTATTGTACCTATGCAGCTCATTTAAAAATGTAATGTAAAGTTCTAGTCCTTAAAAGCTATTATTATAAACCATTTAGGATAATTAAGAAATGTGGGTTAGTAGTTAGTCACCTATAACAGTCAAACTTGTAGTCATGTTAGATATGTTTACAAGGTCATACATAAATATATTTTAGATAGATAGATGGTCTTCAAACACTTCAAAGACCTACAGAATATGGCATTTAAAATATTTTTAATAACATAAGGCTTTTCATGACAGAGAGACATATCTGCTCCTGGCAGCACCAATTTGCTTCAAAAAAGGATGATGGGCAATAAAGCGCCTCCATATGGAGCTTGCTTTCTTTGTGGTGAAAGCTAGCCACTGAGCAAGAAACTGCCCTTGCCTTGGCTACTGACAGCATGTCATCCAAATTGGACAAGCAGGACACAAAAGAAAGTGACTGCTGAACTGTACCAAGACAAGGTAGAAGAGTCCTTCAAAATTCCTGCTTCCGGGAGGCAGAGCCAGGCGGATCTCTGTGAGTTCAAGATCAGCCTGGTCTATAGAGCGAGATCCAGGACAGGAACCAAAACTACACAGAGAAACCCTGTCTCAAAAAAAAAAAAATTCCTGCTTTATAGAAAAGTGTCAAATATTTTAGGCTTGTGGGCTGAAGATGGATGCCCCAACTTTGCAGAGGAACCTAGGATGACTCTCCAGACAGCCAGCTGTGTCTGTCATTTATTAGTTTTGGAAGTTGTTTGTTCTGCACTTCCTGTTTACTCAGGTAATATTTTCTCCTCTCAGGTCTTTGATGAGGTTAAAGACTAGACAGTTATAGTTACAGTTTTCCTTTTTACCAAATTCAAAAAAGAAACTCACAAAAGAGGCATAAAGTATATAAGGTTGAGAGACATAAAAGCTTAAGTTGTTTATCTAAAAAAATGTTTTGAGGTCTAAAAAGATAGTTTTTTGGGTTGGTAACACAAGTTAGGATAGAAAGTAAATTAAGTACAAAACTTTGGACTTACCAAGATAGGATAGATAATGGAGTATTTTCTTTGAATCTGCCAATACTAATGGACTAGACATCATGAATGCAATTCTTACTTGATAACTGTTCTTATTTATTTATTTATTTATTTATTTATTTATTTATTTATTTATTATACATTGTTCTACCTGCATGTATGCCTGTATGCCTGCAGGCCAGAAGAGGGCATCAGCTCTCATTACGGATGGTTGTGAGCCACCATGTGGTTGCTGGGAACTGAATTCAGGACCTCTGGAAGAGCAGTCAATGTTCGTAACCACTGAGCCATCTCTCCAGCCCCTTGATAACTGTTCTTTTTGTTTGTTTGTTTGTTTCTCGAGACAGGGTTTCTCTGTGTAGTTTTGGAGCCTGTCCTGGATCTCACTCTATAGACCAGGCTGGCCTTGAACTCACAGAGATCCACCTGGCTCTGCCTCCCAAGTGCTGGGATTAAAGGCATGTGCCACCACCACCTGGCAATAACTGTTCTTATTGTATATAGAATTACTGTGTTAGAGTTAAAACCTTCCCTTTTTATTTAGACAAAAAAGGGGAAATGTGTGATATTTGTACACTGTGTGAAGTTATATTGCTGTGATTGGTTTAATAAAGAGCTGAATGGCCAATAGCTAGGCAGGAGTTATAGGTGGGACTTCCAGGCAAAGAGAGGATTCTGGGAAAGAGAAGGCAGAGTCGCCAGCCAGACTTGGAAGGAGTCAGAGGTACAGAATAAAAGAAAGGTAAAAAGCCACATAATAGAATGTAGATTAAAAGATATGGGTTAATTTAAGTTATAAGAGCTAGTTAGGGAAAGGCTTAAGCTAAGGCCAAGCTTTTGTAATTAATAAGTCTCCATGTCATAATTTGGGAGCTGACTGGTAGGACAGAAAAAGACTCATTACAGAGGTCAGCCTGGTCTACAGAGCGAGTTCCAGGACAGTCAGGGCTACACAGAGACAACCCTGTCTCAAAAAAAAAAAACAATTAAAAAAAATACAAAACAGTAAATTTAACCAGGCAGTGGTGGCTCATGCCTTTAATCCCAGCACTTGGGAGACAGAGGCAGGCGGATCTCTATGAGTTCCAGGCTAGCCTGGTCTACCAAGTGAGTTCTAGGATAGCCAAGGCTACACAGAGAAACCCTGTCTCGGGGGAAAAAAAAATAAAAAAACAAACAAAAAACAAACAAACAAACAAACAAAAAAAAACCCTAAAACAAAACAGTAAATTTCTGATTGCTAACCAGGTGGACCCAATAAAGAATTCGCAGGATGGCACTGGCCGGAGTCCCTCTGTGCTGGCATCTAAGGCCTCCTACTTGGTATAGTGGCCACTGGTGCTGCAACCCAATTCTCCTTGCTGCTTGTGGGACACTGTAGTTGGGTATCGTCAGATTCTAGCTGGCGAGGAAGCTCAGAAGAGGTGTGTGTGTGTGTGTGTGTGTGTGTGTGCTTGTGCATGCATATATGCATGCTGTGGGGGAAGAGACTCTGCCTGAGGTGTTCAAGAGCCCTGGACTGTGTCGTTCACAAAGAACATAAATGTGGGGCCGGACTGCTCAGGGGTAGGACTCAGTTCTGGCTCCCAGAATTCATGTCAGGAAGCTTACAACCACCTGTAACTCCCATTCCAGGGGATCCAACACCCTCTGCTGGCCTCACACACACATGGTACACATACATACACGTAGGCAAACAAGTTAAAATAATAAATCTTTTTTTTAAAGAGCAGAAATGTGTCACCAGCCATTCTAGAGGCTTCTAGCCCTAGCTTCCAGGACTGAAGCACAGGCAGGCTGGCCCCAGATGAGGGTGTTCCTAAGGGACAGCACCTTCTGTGAGTCCTCACAACAGACAGGGAGAAGCAGGCTTTTAGTGCTAACCACTTCCTGGGGCTTCACAAGGCTCACCTCCTAACATCAGACAAGTGCGGGACTCTGAATGGAGCATCGGGGTGGTGAGAACATGTGGATGAATGGAGTGTGGCGGTGGTGAGAACATGCAGACCATAGCAAGCACAAAGCAAAGGCTCAAGACTTGACGCACCCCCCAAACCCCACCCTGCCTGAGGGCAGGACTTTGCTGTATTCTGAGTTCCTAGCCCCTGTCTCTCCGCCCCGGAGGATCCCAGTGTTTTCCTATTGGCTGAAAGGATGAATGAGTGGATGATTTGGGGCCATGTGACTGAAATGTTTACAGTCACCCAAAGAGGCCTGTGGGGTCTTGAGGGTGGGTCCCACTAAGGTGGACTGGTGGAGGGCACTGTCTGGACTGAACTGTTTTCTTTTTTTTTTTTTTTTTTGGTTTTTTGAGACAGGGTTTCTCTGTGTAGCTTTGTGCCTTTCCTGGAGCTCACTTGGTAGCCCAGGCTGGCCTTGAACTCACAGAGATCCGCCTGGCTCTGCCTCCCGAGTGCTGGGATTAAAGGCGTGCGCCACCAACGCCCGGCTGAACTGTTTTCTTGGTACTCTAATAAAACCCTCTAAATGGCCAGGCATGGTGGCTCACGCCTTTAATCCCAGCTCTCTGGAGGCAGAGGTAGGCGGATCTGAGTTTGAAGCCAGCCTGGTCTACAGAGTGAGTTCCAGGGCAGCCAGAGCTACAGAGAGAGACCCAGTCTTGAAAAAACCAACAACAACAACAACAAGAAGAAAAACCCAACAACAACAAAAAAAAAACCAACAAAAAAAAAAAACCCTCTAAACAGCTCAGTCAGTTAAGTTCTTGCCAGAGACATGAGGACCTGAGTTCAGATCCACGTAAAAGGCGTGGTGTCGTATATAATTCCTGATGCTGTGGAAGCAGAGACAAACCGATCCCTGGAGCTAGGCTTACTGCAGCCCAGCGCAGCCCGTGAGCTCTAGGTTCAGGGAGAGCGCTGTCCCAAGAAAGAATGAAGCAGGACAGGTATGCTTGTAGCTGTATTTATAGGAAAAAAGAAACACTGTAGCTGTATTTATAAGAAAAAAGAAACACACAAAGCCAAAGTAAAGAGAAAAGCCAAAGAGGTCAGAGCTAAGAGCCTTAACCGCTTTCCGTTCGCTAGTCTCTCCTGAAGCAACGTCTCCCAGCTCAAAAGGGGGGTTGTCCTTAAATAGAATTCTGTACTGCCTTCTCATTGGTTGTAAACCCAACTGCCTAACTGCCTCATCACTACTTGTTCGCCAGACTCTGGCTATGGCTTGCTAATAGCTCTGACCCCTAGGCAACTTTATTTATTAACATATAACATTTAAATAAAAAAGAAAATATCACCATATATGCTGGTGTGGCCCTTTGGTGCCAGCACTCACTCTGGAGGCAGGCTCGTCTGAGAGTTAAAGGCAAGTCTGGGCTGCATGATTTCCAGGCCGTCCAAGGCTACATAGTGAGACCCTGTCTCAAATAAATGAGGGAGGACTAGTGGGATGACTCAGGGGGTGAGGGCCCTTACCGCCAAGACTGACAACCAGAGTTTGATTATTGGAACCCACATGGCAGAGAGAAATGATTCCTACAGGGTGTGCTCTGACCATCACACACACACACACACACACACACACACACACACACACACACACACACTCATACACACACACTCATACACACTCTCACAAAGTGGAGCTTTAACAACTGAGGAGGGTACTCACCTGTACATGTACACACACATACACCACACATAAAAGGTTATTTAGCTGGGCCCAGAGGCTGGGAAGCCTGGGCCCTACGCCAGCATCTACTGAGGTCTCTACAGTGTGGTGGGGACAGACACCACACGGATAGCCGGAGCAGGCATGCCACGTCAGGTTTCCATCCTCTCAGTCACCAGTCCTGTTCTTCTCACCCGCATGACCTCACCTGACTCCAGTTGTCTTTGGAAAGCCGCCTTCAAATTCTATGAAGGTGTGAATCTGGGGGCTACGTTTCCAACAACGTAGCCTGAGTCCCAGGAGCTTGGACTTGCTAAAGGGGCCAGGTAGCAGACATGTTATTCCTGCCATGGGCTCAGGCTCTGCATCGTCCCAGGGTCCAGGGATCATTCCTGTTTCCTCAGCTGAAGCTACCAACACAGGACAGAGCCAGGGACAGCGATGTGTCCCTCAGCTTGCAGGGAGGCCACCCCTTCCGTGGTCAGGTTCCTCCTCTAACCACCATCAATCATCTGCTACTGACTACACATACACACACTCACAGACACCACACACTCACACACATACACACACTCACAGACACCACACACATACACACACACACACTCACAGACACCACACACACACACACACACACACTCAGACACCACATACACACACACACACACAAGTCCACCAGTCTCCAACCCAGGGAACATCCTGGGGACTACTGGCGCCCTCCCTTAAAACATCATTATATGTGCATGTCACCTCCCTCAATTGCCTGAGGACCAGGACAAGGCCAAGCAAGACCTGTGTTTGGGTCTTGACTCAAGACCGCTGAGAAGAGGGATTCCTGAGAGAAACTGGAGGGAGTGGTGGGAAACAGTTCACAGGCATGCACCGCCATGCTCGGTTTAATGACTGGTTATGAATAAAGGAAAGGAAGGAGAAAGACAGCGAGCAGACATTCACTGCTGCCTTCCATAGCCCGTGGAGGACACCAAGCCCAAACACCTGGGCCGATTGGGGCCGCTCAGTCAGAGTGGAGGGCCGGGCCTGGAGACACACTCAGCTGGGAGTGCTTGTCTAGCATGCACGCATGGAGCCCTAGGTTCAGTTCCCAGCACCACATAAACCAGGTGTGGGGACACACGGGTAATCCCAGTACTCGGGAGGGAGAGGCAGGAAGGTCAGCAGGTCAAAGCTCCAGAGTGAGTCAGAGGCTAGCCTGGGCTACATGAGACCCAAGTCCACTTACCAGCACCCATGCGTGCTGTAACTCCAACTCCAGAATCAAACACCCTCTTTATCTACACACATGTGGCACATCCACACACGTGGCACACACTCAGACGCACATCCACACGCATAAATAAAAAATAGCTCCTAGAGAAGGGGGAGAGGGAGAGGAGAGGGAAGGGAAAGGGGGAGAGAGGGAAGGCAAGAAAGAGAGGGGAGGAAGTGGGGGAGGATGCAGGGGCTGGGGAGGTGGCTCAGTGGCTAAGAGCAGGTCCTGCTCTTGCAGAGGACCTGGGTTCAGTTTCCAGCATCCACATCAGGCAGCTCAGAGCTGCATATAATTCCAGCCCCAGGAGACCGGATGCCCTCTTCCGGCCTCTGTGGGTACACACATAAATAAAAATAAATCTTTTGTTTTGTATTTTTCAAGATAGGGTTTCTGTGTAGCCCTGGTTGTCCTGGAACTCACCCTGTAAACCAGGCTGGACTGGAACTCAGAGATCTGCCTGCCTCTTGAGTGCCGGGATTAAAGGCGTGCGCCACCACACCCAGCTTTTGTTGTTGAAAGAGTAGGGGTGTGTAGTCACAGGAAAGGGGTTCCTTCTGAGGGTATCAGGCCAAACTCATGTTGAGAGGAAGATGCCTCAACAGGATGTGAGTGAGGCCCAGGTGAGGTATCACTTAACCACTGTGGACGAGCAGGTGAGGGCTGGGAAGGCCGTGACAGCATCGAGCTGAGCTGGCAGCCGCTGCCATCATAACGCTTAGAAGTTCATCTGGGCAAACTGCAGTCCTGGGCATGATTCTCCAGAGTGAGTTAGATAAGGGGCCCCAGCCCGGGCAAGTGCCAGCCTTCCATCCGTTTTATCCAGTAACCTCCAGCCACCTGTAGATGGTGGGTCACTAGCATTGGTGTCCCTGTCTGAGGGAAGCTTCAGTGAACCCAAGTGGACCCCAGGAGGTACAGCTATGTCCTGGCTTCAGCTTCTCTGCTGGCTGGGACCCTGCCTGTTCCCAGAATACTGCCTGCCCCAGAGGCCATTCACCCTGGCTAGGCATACCAGGCCAACCCGGGAGCCAGGGGCCCAGGATGAAAGATGCCAGCTCTACTTAGCTGACTGGAGGATAGATGTTTTGGGCCACCTGAGCTCTCCCTTTGATGGTGGCATCAACTGCTGCCAGGGAGAGCAGGTGATGGGGCAGGGGTCAGAGGTCACGTCTGCTCAGAAACCTGAGGCTTTCTGTCCATGCTCAAGCCAAGGCCCTTGACAGGTGGTCACAAGCCCCCGCTGCAGAGAGTCCTAGTTAGAGGCTCTGCTTGCTCAGCAGATATTGGGCTGACTGGCCCGAGGAGCGCCCCCAGGGGACTTTGACACCACTCCTGAGACTGGAGTAGGGGAGCAGCCAGTCCAGAGGGCAAATGACCATCTATGAAAGGAGGCCTATGTGGGCCACCTTCCAGGGGGCAGCTCCGGGGCTTAGGCTGGGTTCTGGGGGCATGCCAGCCCACTTGGCCTCCAAGTCTGCTCCATCTTCCCTGCAGGCAGCCAGTTGCCACAGTGGTGATGCGGGACTTGAGGCAAAGACAGAAGCACACAGGACTGCTGTTATCTGCAGAGCTGAGTGGACCATGAAAACATTGGGTTCCTCACTCAAAGAAAAGAACTTCAAGATGTTGACAGAACACAGCCGGGCGGTGGTGGTGCACGCCTTTAATCCCAGCACTCGGGAGGCAGAGCCAGGCGGATCTCTGTGAGTTCGAGGCCAGCCTGGGCTACAGAGTGAGCTCCAGGAAAGGCGCAAAGCTACACAGAGAAACCCTGTCTCGAAAAACC
>CABHPR010156749.1:391-50550 GCA_902168415.1 Peromyscus melanophrys
CCCCCGCCCCAGCCTGGAACCCTTGTCACGCATGCCCCACTCTGTGCTCTCCTCCAGCAAAGATGGACTTCGTATACTTAGTAATCGCTACCTAGAAGTCACCTCAAGACCGTCCCCTATCCAGCAGGACAGCCGACCCCACCCCTTGAGCTTCCCCTGCTATGAAGCCGAATCCGGGACCACACACTCGCTGTCTGCAAGCCACTTTCTTCCAGCCGGACTGAGAGCGCTCTCTAGCGCTGGGAAGGTGCATGCAGGACTAGACTGGTGAGCAGTCAATGTCCATAGGCCAGCAAAAGGACAGAGGGAACATGGCAAAGGAGGGGCCAGAGGTGAAGCGTCACCAATAAGGGCTCTGTTTGGATAGATGATGTCCTCGTCTCACTACAAGGGAAATCCACCTACTGCAGGTCTCGGGTTTGTGCTCCGAGAGCAGGAGAGATGGGCCGGCAGCCAGCGCGCCCCCTGCTGGCCACGCTCCTCCACAGCAAAACTCCCTTCTGCAGCGTGCAAAGTTATGTATCATGTCAATTTAACTAGTTTTTCTGTATTCGTATCCCCAAGAAATTGCACCACTGGTATTTTTCTGAAATGAGTTTCTTGTTACAGATTATAAGTGGCTCACAGACTAGAGATTTGTAGGAATGGTGGACGCTGCCTGTCCAAGTCATCTCTGAACTGGACCTTCACAGACATAAATGCAAGTAAAGGGGGACACTGAACACACGGACAGTGGGGAGACTGGCTGGATTTCGTGACTGGTGTCTGTACTGGGGAGATAGAGAGTGGGCATGGCCTGACATAGTAACTAGGAGGCTCAGCAATCAGGAAAAATCTAGTGGGAGGGATACTTTTCCTAACATACGAAGAGCCCAGAAGCCAGGGTGACCTCAAACCAACATCTTCAAATCCCCGCCCTTGAACTCTGCCACGTCCACAGCCAGAGCCACTGTTTCAGTAAACATTACCTTGGGTCCTGGTCATACAGGCTCAGAACTGAGCTCAAGGCTCCACATTCACATAGCTCTGTAGAGGCTGTGGCCCTGACATACGTGTCTCAGTCAGATCAGGTAATGAAACAGAACATCACAAACTGGGGGTCTGGCCAGCCACTGTCTTGAGGCTGGATGTCCTAGCTCTCAGTTGGCCCGTTTACTATTGTGCCCTGGTGAGATCTCTGTCCCCAAGTTACAGGTGGCCAGCCTTCTCCTTCTGTCCCCTCAAGGTCTAAAGGTTGCTGGTTGGCCCTCAGACCTTTCCTTACTCTGAGAGCCTGTGGTGGTTAGCTTTAATTGTCAACTTGATGCAACTTAGAACCACTAGGGAAGAGAGTCTCAATGAAAGATTCTTCAAAACAGGTTGATTGGGGAGGGAGATGTCTTAATTAAATTGATCAATATAGGAAAACCCAGCCCACTGTGGGAGTCACCATTCCCTAGGCAAATGATCCTGAACTGTATGAGTAGAGAAATCAAGCTGAGCACCAGCAAACAAAGCGGCAGACATCCATTTTCTTCTGCCTCTGACATGAGTGTGATGTGAGTGGCTGTTTTTCGTTCCTGCTGCATGGACTTCCCTGTTACGGACTTACAACCTGGAACTGTGACTTAAAACAAACCCCCTCTCTCCTAAGTTGCTTTCGTGTCTGGATATTTCATGCACATGGCCCTGCCAATGGCCCCGTCTCCTCAGACCATCACCTTAGGACTAGGATGTCAGCATATGACCTCGAGGGACCCATTGCAGTAAGAGGTTACCCTGGCACTTGTGTGTCCACAGTGAAGAACTGTATGGGAAAAGGAATCAATGTCAGGTCTGATGATGAGCACGTGGTTCTCTCTGGGGACTGAGTCATGTGATAATGGCTGCCAGCATTGAGCTACCTCATTTAGAGGGGTCTACTCCCTCGGGGACCAGAGCACACCTGACTCAGACACCCACCTCTCAGCATCCTGGGGTAGCTTTGTCCAATTTCTTCCTTATTCTTCTTTCTTTTAGATGTTTTTATTATAAAACATCTCATGAATATAAAAAGTACCAAAGGAAACACAACGGATACCTCTGTATGATCTCCTTAAGAGTGAATATATGCCAGGTGGTGGTGGCTCTTTTAATCCCAGCACTTAGGAGGCAGAGGTAGGAGGATCTCTGTGAGTTCGAGACCAGCTTTACAAAGCGAGATCCAGGACAGCTAGGGCTGTTACACAGAGAAACTCTGTCTCAAACAAAAAAAAAAAAAGTGAGAGAGAATATTTGAGGCACTGAATGTACTTGAACCCTGGTCTCCACCCAGCCCCATTCTTGCCCACACACTGAGCTTGGTGTTCTTTCATAATGTGTTTGTAACCTCCTACTACACATCTTACACATTGTCTCTCAGAGCGCTAGCACGTCTGGGATTGCCCTGTCTGTTTCTAAGCATCTTGTTGGTGGCTTCATTTTGTCTATACTTCTGTGCTGTGTAGTTTTCCTTGAACATTGTTTGAGGATGCTCCACATTGAAACATGGAGCTCTGAGCCATCTTCTTTCACCCCTGTGGGTACTCCACTGTGGGAGCAGTCCATACTGTATCCACACTCCTGACGAACATCCAGGATGCTCTCCACCTTTCCCGATTGCAGGCAATGCTGCAGTGAACACCTGGCCACCCCTGAGCTGGTCTTAGAAGCCTCTGGAGGTCCGGACGTGACCAGTCTTCAGCAATGAGCACCTCCAGCCTCACCCAGCATTGCCAGGAGCTATTCAGGCAGTTCTGACCAGTTCATCTCTCATCCACAGCCACCATGTGTCCTCTTTCTTTCACACTGCTTTGACTGACTGAACATAGAGTGTCCCCCAAGGACTCATGTGTCGGAGGCTCTGCCCTCCATGTGGGGATGGTGAGAGGACGATGGGACATTCTGAAGGTGGAGACTAGTGGGAGGAGGGTGAGTCACTGAGGACACGCCCTCAGGGGGATCAAACTGGTCCTTACAAGACAGAGTTAGTCCTCATCAGAGCATTCCTCTAAGAGGAATCTTGACCTTCCCTTTACTCAAACTCCCTGTCTTGTCCTGATACCTTTCTCTTGGTCTGCTCACAATGCCATGCTCCAGGGCCCTCACCAGATGGGAGCAAAGCCCACCCATGCTGATTGGACTTTCAATCTCCAAAACTGTGAAATAAGTAAACCTCTTTTCTCAATAAATATCCAGACTCGGCCATTTGTATCATAGCAACAGAAAACAGACCGATGTGCCTTGCCAGGCAGATGGGTAGGAAATTCATTCATCGCTACCTTAATTTGTGTTTCTTTTATTCTAGTGCTGAGGACCTGAAGCTTGGATATTGTTTGCTTTAGTGTTAACCCTATGAACTGCCCCAGCATGAAGAAAATAGGCTTTCCCTCTGCCAAAGCAGCCTGCTGTTGGTGGGCCACTCCCTGTAAAGGTCACCCCTAAAAGACTCTGAGTCCAATGAGGCTGTACTTACTTGGCCAAGCTCAAACAGGGTCACTCAGCTGAGGTTTGTGGGTGTCTGGGTGCCTAGATCCAGCACATCATCCAGTTCTTCCAACCGGTGTGGGTTGTACCTGTGCCTATGGAGTCTGTTCTTCCAACTGGTATGGGTGGTATTTGTGCCTCTAGGGGCTACTGATGTTGTAGGGGATGGTTGTCCAGGGGGAAGATGATAGGTTTGGTGGGTTTAGGCAGTGGAGTGGGTCTCTTCTTCCAATTGGTGTAGGTGGTACTTGTGCCTCTGGGGAATGTTGATGTTGTGGGGGATGGTTGGCCAGGGGGAGGATGGTAGGTTTGGTGGGTTTGGGCAGTGGAGTGGGTCTTGTAAGTTACAGAGTCAATGAGTGGTGGCGGTGGTGGAGCAGCCTGCCAGCAGGACTCCAGGGCCACTCTTATTACAGTCCAGACAGTTGGGTCCAATGTTATGGCTTCTTCCCTCTTCTTGGCAGAAGACTAAATCCAGAAGCTGAGGCCTCTGGGCTGCCAGAGGCTTAGAAGAGGGGTCAAGTTCATGCCAACCAAAATTCAGAAATGCATTCTCATGCCATGATTGCTGAGTCAGCATAAACCAGGACTCTGGGGAAGTCCAAAGACTCGGAAATAAAGGTGCTCTCCGTGATGCAGTTTGGGATAGCAACAACAAAAGAAAATTCCTGAATGTACCAGGATGTCTTAAGTCACAGATGACCTAATAGAATCATCTAAATCAAAGCTTATAATCATTTTAAAGTCTCCTAAGAAATACTGACACCAGAGTAAGTCTTTAGGTATGAATCTCCTGGAAATGGTCTCCAAAGTCACCCGTAATTATATTCCAGTACCACGAAAGGAGAGCCATAAGGAGCCTTAACAGTACTGAATTACTTGATGGGCTCCAAAAAAGATGCTTCTGCAGGGGAGGGGTTGACAGGATGCTGATGAGGGGTAGGCCTCAGCCACTCCAGACTCGCTGCATCTGGACTTCCAGCCCGGAGGGCAGGGGTCACTGTGAAGTCCCAAGGTGATGCCTATGCGGGCTGAAGGGTGAGAACCAGGGCCATGGGGATTGGGAAATGGATGAGAGGCATGTAGAGTTAAGAAAAATGGCAAGTTACATCCAAGTACAGTACATATAAGAATAACCTTGTTTGGTGTGTGTGTGTGTGTGTGTGTGTGTGTGTGTGTTTACTAGCAGGTGCCTAGGAACTCCAGGTTAATAGCCCTGTGCCTGCAATGTGATTTCTCAACCTCAGTGTACCACTCCTGTATTGTAGGATGCTCAGAAGTGTCCCTGGCCTCTACCACTAGGTGGCCGCAGCTCCCGTATTGAGAGCAACTAAAAATGTCTGCAGATGTCACCAGATGTTCTCGGGGGCAGGGCAGAGGGGAGGCAAGACCCTAGGCTAAGAACCAGTGTTCCACAAAAAAGGTGTTCTAAACATCTTTTGCTTTTAGAATGTATGCCTATTTTTTTAAAGCTTTCTTCCCCGAAAACAGATATAAAGTGGTTTTGCTCATGCAGGAAAACAACAACAACAAAAACAAAACAAAGCATGCATGATGTTTCCATTGCCTGTCAAATAACAACCCACTTGGATGTAACTGTGTTCACACTAGTATTTATAGTCAGTATACTCACTTTATTACAGTTTCAAAATAGTTCTGTAAAGTTACCTAAAGACTTGCTCCAGTGTTGATATTCCTCAGGAGACTTTAAAATGTTTACAAGCTTTGAGAATGGCTTCCTGACATTATATATGGATGTCCCTTGCTGTCCATAGGGGACTGGTCCCAGGGACCCATGTGGCTACCAGAATCCATGGATGTTCAAGTCCCTTAGCAACAGGGTGTATGTGCATACAGCCTGTGCATCCCCTTCTGTGGCTTCAGATAGTCTCTAGGTCATTTAAAAAAACCTAATAAAAGCCTGGAGATATGGCTTACTCAGGTGGTACATGAGGCCCCGGGTTCAATTCCCCAGAACTGCTTAAAACCAGACATGGCAGGAGCTGGAGAGATGGCTCAGAGGTTAAGGGCACTGATTGCTCTTCCAGAGGTCCTGAGTTCAATTCCTAGCACCCACATGGTGGCTCACAACCAACTATAATGAGATCTGGTGCCCTCTTCTGGTGGGTGGGCGTACATGCAGGCAGAACACTGTATGTGTAATAAATAAATTAAAAACAAAAACAAAAACAAAAACCGGGCAGCAGTGGCGCACGCCTTAAATCCTAGCACTCGGGAGGCAGAGCCAGGTGGATCTCAGTGAGTTCGAGGCCAGCCTGGTCTACAGAGCGAGATCCAGGACAGGCAGCAAAACTACACAGAGAAACCCTGTCTCGAAAAATAAAACAAAAACAAACAAACAAAAAACCAGACATGGCAGTACAAGCCTAAAACCCTGCCACTTGGGAGGTGGGAACAAGAAGATCAGGAGTCAAAGGTCATCCTTGGCTAGACAGCAAGTTTCAGAACAGCCTAGCTAAGATACAAGACCCTGTCTCAAAACACACACACACACACACACAACTTAACACAATGTAAAAACCACATAAATGACTGCTGGATTAGATCTTGTTTAGAGGTAAATGACAAGAAAAATTGTAGGAGGCAATTCCTTTTCTAAAGGTTTATTTTTATTTGGAGAGGGGGAGGGAGTACACTCTTGCATGTGAGTGCAGGTGCCCTTGGAGGCCAGAAAAGGATGTCAACTCCTCTGGAGCTAGAATTACAGGCAGTTGTAAGCCAACTGATGCCATGCTGGGAACCAAACTCTGGTCCTCTTTGAGAGTAGCAAGCCATCTCCCTGACCCTAAGACCCAGCTGTGAAAAACATTTTCTATACAAAGTTGTCTGAATGCAGATGTGGGACCAGTGTACATGGAAGGCCAACCAACTCTCTTTAAAAAGCAATTTTAAATAAAAGAAATGTTCTACAAACAGGGTTGATTTTTTTTTCAGGGCCACTTAGGAAAGCAAAATTGTGAGCACTCTCAAACCAACAGAGGCAAAGGAAGTTAATAGTGGTACATTCATTTGATAAACTCTCTGACAGCAGTAAAGTGGTGATTGTAAGGAGTTTATGACAGTGTAGGAAAAGGTGTCATCATTTGTCAAATAGGAAAGCATGAAGATAAAATTAGAAATGCCAGGTTATCACTAGTGGGTACAAAAATAAAAATAATTCTACACGCCATCATAGCTGAGAGATATGCCACGATGTCCAAAGCAACTGCTAACAATGCAAAGTGGGTAATTTTTCCTGTCTCCTTTTCCGAAGTGTGCAGATTTTCTACATAATAAACGGGAGATAGGTGTAGCAAAAAAGAGAACAGCAATGTTTATTTTTTGATACTTTCAAAATGATCACAAATAAAAATGAACCAAATTTTTAGGTAATGCTGTGCGTTTGCGCTAATCTAGATACACATTCCCAGGCAGTTGATTAAAAGTAATTTTGCCCCAAATTAAGCCAGCTCAAAAATTAAACTATAAACTAGAATGCATTTGCTTCTAAACTCAGTAGCCCTGAGAAGGAAAAAAAACTTTAAATTGATTGCTACACAGATGGCCAGGAAAATGTTGTATATAGGCACATAAATTACAGACAGGAAATGCATGTTATGAAAAACCCCATCATATTTTTTCCTCAAACTTGGACCACCTTCTTCTGAAACACAGGGTCTCCGCCAAAAGGAGCTCAAATCATTTGGGATCTGACTGGAATTGGCTGACCAGGGGCAGGCTCCAACCACCTTGTGCAGTTGATTTAACTGTTCACTCTCGCCCGCCCGCCCGGGGCCAGGGCACCTCCAGACACGGTCAAGCAGACAAAAGGCATCCTTCTGGCTTTTGTCAGACAGTGTTTGCTCAGCCCGGCCCTTCCCAGGTGGCTGCAGAGCCCCCTTGTTCCTGTGTCCCTTCTCCTTTCATGGGGACTCGAGCTAGATCTTACAATAGACCTCAAAGAGGGCAGCAGCTGCGTGCATCCGGTAGAAAATAGAGAAGGGCATGGCCAGGTTGACCACAATAATCCAGGGTTCAAAGCCAAAGACGATTTCCTCCAATCCGTTGTCATACTCAGGGCGGCAGCCAAAGGCGGGGGGGATCCAAAGCTGAAAGAGAAGGGGCAGCCTTCCGTCACCATTTCACCAAATCCTGCCGAAGGATGCCAGCTTCCGCTACAGGTTCACTGGCAATACCCCCGAGGTACATGTGTCTAGATCACATGGGAACTAACTTCATCGGTGGGCTAATCCAGGTTAGAGTCATAGCTGAATGGACCAATTACAAGGTGGGAAACAGAAGTAGGTAAGTCACTGGGGCTCACTCTAACAGACATGCCTTGTCTCCAGACCTCCCTGCCCTCTCTTTACTCTGCTGCTGGGAGGTAAGCCGCTCTCCTCTGCACTTCCCCCATGATATTCTGTCACAGGCCTGAAAGCAACAGAACCAGCCAACCATGGAACCTGAAACCTCCAGAAGTGTGAGCCCAGATCACCCTTTTCCTCTCTGGAGCTGTTTATTGCAAGCATTGCATCACAGTGCACAAAGGCTCACTCTGTGGTTAGAAGCTTTCGAGATATCTGGGGTCCCCACTCAAATCCCAGGCACTATGGATGCTGACCCAGACTCACACAGCGGTGAGTCACAATGGCCAGGGGGACTGTACAGTACTCCTCACCTCCATGGAAACCAGCAAATCTATGAGCCTTTACTGAATGCTCTCCATCCCTCAACTTGCCTTCAGACACAAACTCATCCATTTCTCTCCATTCCAGCCGTCCTTACACACCCACTCGGCTTTCTCATCTGTAACTTAACTCTCTCTAGAGGGCGCTGATGAGAGTGAAAAAAAATCAAAGAAAGCCAACAAAACTTAAAATAATAAACTGCTGCTTTTATCTCTCATAGAACCTACTGTCCCCACATCCTTCTCAGCCTCTTCTCCTCTTCCTTCTCACTGACTGACTACTCTCTAGGTTGCCAGGGTTGCTTCTATAGCTCTGGGCCCCCTTTCTTACTACATGTTGTCAATCTCTCTGGCTCCCAGGCTAGGGCAGGCACCCTCTAACTGAGCTGCCCTCTGAAGAGCCTACATAGCAAAGGACAAAGGGTGATTCCAGGCCAGCAGCTGCAAGGAACTCCCGTCTTCTATCCAGCAACCCACAAAGGGGCTGAATCCAAATCCCCAAAGAGAAGTCTTGCAGCCAACAGTCTACAGCCAGGCTAGGATCATGAACAGACACTCGGCGGCTGCTCTGGATTCAACACCTGGAGACGCTACATGATAAATAAATACCTATGGTTTTAAGTTGCTATGTTTGGGGTTATTTCTTACACGGCAGCAAGTGACTAATACATACTGCCTTCTTTTTCATCTCCACGCAGAACTCTCTGTGGAGTATATCCTGCCCCACTTTTTTTCTCTGGCTTTTGGGGCTTCCCCCTTCCATCTCAGACCTTTTCCCACCGATAGTCCCCTCTTCTAGCTCCTCATTTGCGCAGACTCTTCATGAGTCTGCATATGACTCTCCCCGTATATGACCCCTAGGACTGTCACCTCAACCTTGGTCAGAAACACCAGCTGGAGGCCTATGGCTTCCACCTAAACCCCTCATCTGAGCCACTCTGGGACTCCAGCACCTATTTTCCACTGGTCACTTGAGTGTTCGGAGCACATCTCAACTCGCCCTGCCTTTCCCATTTCCCCCTTATCAACAGCATCTTCCTCCCAGATGCTTGCTCCAAGATCCCAGGGCCATGTGTTTTCCCTCTAAATCTCCCACATTGCTCCACCACCCTGTCCACGTGAGATGCCCCCAGTCCCTCTGTGAGTCTCCACCTCCACCCACCCAGGCCATCCCTCTGCCAGGGCTATTGCAGTAGCCTCCTCACTCTATCCCAGCAGTCAGTCTCCACTCATTTGCCAGAGGGGATTTCTCATTTTTATCATAGCCCCTGGTCCTCGTTGGGGAAAGGTGAGGACAATATTGATTTGAATACTTGGGACTAGGGAGATGGTCAATGGGAAAGTGCTGGGCTGGGCAAGCATGAGGACCACATAGAAAGCCTGACTGGGAGGCATGTGTCTGTAACTCAGAGCTGAGGGGCTGCGGTGGAGACAGGGGGTTCCCTGGGACTCACTGGCCAGCTAGTCTAACCAATGAAAAGCACAGGATTCAGTGAGGGATGCTGGCTAACAAAAACAGGGTAGAGAATCGATTGAGGAAGATGTCTCAACATCAGCTCCTGGCCTCCACATACTTGTGCACACACACGAAAAAGAAAGGGGGGAAGGGAGGGAGGTAGGGAAGGAGGGAGGGAGGGCAACAGTTGCTGAAAATTACCGAGATATTGCAAAGGAACAGAAAGGCCGTGATGTTTCTGAGGAGCCTCCTCTTGACTCCGCCCTGCAGGAAGTCCGGACAGCGGACTGTGCCCGCAGCCCCTTCCCAGACAGCCTCCTGGTCCTCTTTACCGCATCCCTGCTGCGGACACAGATTCCCATTGACAGCAGATGACCCATCCCGAGCCAACTCCTGGCTCCCGAGACTGGACGCAGCCAGTACAGCAGCTTCACCACTGCAGACGGTGACCACGCGCAGAGTGCGCACATCCTCGGGGACCCCCTCGGGCTCGCGGTGCACAGACTCGATGATGAAAAGGTTCTGGACATACTTCTCCACAATCACCAGGACAGAGTAGGGCAGATTGTACCAGGTGTATGGCGGGCGGGTCTCAGCACAGGCGATGGCCAGAATGGAGCCCCAGGAGAGAAGCCATGAGCCCGAGGCTGTGGCCACCAAGAGATCAGCATCCAGCTTGCGTGCAGGGTTCTTGGACTCATCCAGGGATTTCTCATCCACCCTGTAAATCCAGGTTCCTACCAACCCAGCGGCCCCCATGAGCAGTAGCATGGTGATAGCATACAAATAGAACAAGATGAGTGCCGACTCGCTCTTGGACTTGGAGCGCCCGATGTGGATCATGTACACCACAACCACCGTGATGGTGGCAGCCAGTACCGTCAGGCCCAGCACTGAGCCCACCAGGACCCCGTCGAATCTACACTGCATCTTCTGGTGCCGGGAGTTGTCCACCCTGCGCCCAATGTTCTTCCACAACACGTAGAGCATGGTCGAGGCTAGGATCTGGTACTCGATGTTGAAGGGGTACAGATAGTAGATTCCGTGGGAGAGGGCAGAGCAGAGTGCAGGTGGTGTGCAGTTACACTGTGGTGTGTGGTCATCCAAAACTAGGGCGATAGGCAGAGGACAGAAGACAGCCATCAGCACAGGCAATAAGGAGACTAGTAAGCCCATCCATCAGCCTGGACCTCACCACTAGACCCAAAGTGTACATGAGCCATGTTTAGCATCACGTTTAATGCCATGGCTATGGAGAAAAAGAAGCAGGGATTCGCCCCCAGAATGGCATCAGCCATTTTCTAGCGGGATGCTAGTGTATAATGGCACTATTATAAATAGCATTGTAGAGATTTACTCATCACCACATAAAGACGGTCCAGAGCTACCACTGAACTTCAAAAGCAGGCTGCTAAAGAGGGCTGAGACTGTGGCACCACCTGTGTAAGAGAGAGGTGTGACAGTGATAAGTGACAGATTGATTCATAAACAGAGGAAAGGTCCAGAAGCACATAAACCAGAAGGGTAGTGGCAGTTCTCTCTGGTGGGAAGAGGCAGAGGTTTAAGTTTTTTTTTCTAGATCTTGCTTCCCTACGATGTCTAATTTTCTCTGTGAATATGATGTATGTATGCACGTGCGTGCACACGTGTGTGTGTGCGTGTGCGTGTGCGTGTGTGTGTGTGTGTGTGTGTGTGTATGTTTAGACTATATGATTCAAGACTCTGTGGGAAATGTCTCTTCTGATTGGAAAAAGCTCTCACCTAAATGTCGCTAAAATGGTATGAGACAGTCAGGAACTTTTATTAATCTCTTGCTGGCTGCGCAACCTCAGCTTTTCCGTGGCATGATGTCTCTAACCATTAATGGTTAATACTGCCCACCTCAGAGGAAGGCCAGGCCAGAGTTAATGAGCCTTGTGAAATACTTAGAGCCCTGCCTGGCAGTCAGCACGTGCCTAATAAAAGCCAGGCAGTGCCTATAAAAGTTTGCTTCTATTATGAAATTGTCGCTGCTGGGGCTGCTATTGTAACCAAGAGGAAGTGAGGCCAAAGACAGAGAGTCCTTCCCACACAGACCTGTAGAAGTTATTTGTGTAGCCTGGCAGAGCCACGTTTCTGCCCAGCCCCACGCACAGAAGGCTGCAGCCAGAAGGATCTTTGAAAGCACAGAGTTTTGGAGTCTCCTTGCTTTATAAAGAGGAAAGGCAGGCCCAGGGAGGTTGAATAGCCTCCAAAGGCCACACAGCTAGCATCTGATAAAAACAAGACCCAAACTCAAATTCTCCACTTCCCGGTGCACTGTGCTCCATCCTGCCTTCTTCTCGGTCCAGATGTTCCCAGACAGATGTGGTGAAGCCACATATGCTCAAGAACTCCAGGAGAAGATGTGAGGATGATTCACTCCCATCCCAGGCTAACTCCCCAGCAGAGTGAGGGAAAAATAAAGATGAGCCCAAATAATGAGTCAACTGCAGTCAGTCAGCTAAAAACCTTCACATGCACAAAGGCAGGCTGAGAGCTCCCCAGGGCTCACAGGCCAACCTTTCAGAAGAAAGATCGGCTGAAAGAGTCCTAATTAAAATGCCAACAGAGAAAACCACCAATCTTCCACAGTGGGAAAAAGAGACATGGAGCTCTCCAGCCAATGGGCTGTGAGAGACGGACACCCAAATGATAACCCTGGGCTGCCACATGCCCAAGTCAGGTGAAGCCTATAATTACCACCTTGAGGAGGCAGAATGAAGGCCTGCAGGGTTAGAGAAACTGTCCACAGTAGGGTTTATCTGCTCAGGTGGCTCCCCAGGAACCTGACTGGTTGAGCAGGGGAAGGCTCCCTCACCTATGGTGATGTTGCCAAAGCCCAGCGTGATAAGCCGTTCCTTGTGCTCATTCAGTTGGTGCTTTGATTCATTCAGGACGCTGTTGGCCCACAGCAGCAGGTTCGTGAACACCGAGTGGATCACCCCGAACCTGAAAAGCACACATCTCAGGACACCTGCTCTTGAGTGGCCCTGGGAAAGGGCCGAGCCCGTAGGTAAGGCTGAGACATCCCATGCATGTGCACACACTCCTCCTCCCTTAGCCTTTGGCCCAGCTGGCTGAGAGTCAGAGCATCTGGGCATTCTGCCTTCACCTTGAACTTGCCTGTCTTTAAATCATTGTCTGTGGGACATCAAAGACACTGCATCTTGGGAGCGGGGACATGGGGAAGGAAATTTACTAAAGACAAGCAACCATGCCCAGAGGCCACTCTTTCTCCAAAGGGGAAACAAAGAGAGAACTATGAAGGAGATGGAAGGGCCAGGTGGACTGTGGACAGTAGGGACACCCTTGATGTTCTTTGTCCAACCCAAAAACCATCGCCGTCGATTCCCTCTGCTTTCTCACCTGCCAGTAAAAAACAATCTGTACACACTTGCTCATGGCTTTCCTTGCAGCTGGTCTTGGCCTCTGTTACTAGGGCCATTATAATGTACAAGCTATGGTGAATTACTGAAAAGCTCTTGCTTGTTTGATGATATAAGAATTAGAAAAGTAGCCAGGCGGTGGTGGCGCACACCTTTAATCCCAGCACTTGGGAGGCAGAGCCAGGTGGATCTTTGTGAGTTCGAGGCCAGCCTGGTCTACAGAGCAAGATCCAGGAAAGGTGCAAAGCTACACAGAGAAACCCTATCTCGAAAAACCAAAAATAATAATAATAATAATAATAATAATTAGAAAAGTCTGTTTATGGACCCCTTTTCCTTTCAACATCGTCTCCTTTAACAGTCTTGAGGACATGAAGACTGAGGTTGTGGGCATCATCTTGTAAACATGAGCCAACCAGTATGGGATGAAGCCCCAACCCACCGAAGATGGCAGAGTATAAACACAGAAGAAGCTGCTCCAGATGACACTTTGGGCTTCTAAAGTCCCAGCTAGGCTCAGGAATTCCTCCACTGTCACACCTGAAGTGGCCATGCTGGAGTAGTGGAAATAATCTTAGCCTCTAAACCACACTGTGACCTCATCAGGAACACATGAGGTCGACATGTGAGGTCGAACACTGGACTCTAGGGAACAGAAGAGAGATGGGAAGGACACATGGTCTCCACGTGGTCCCTGCCTCCTGTGAATTCCCTACATCCTGCTGTGGCTGCAGTTGTATTCGCTTAAGGTAGCTTCTGGGCACTCTACGGCACAGCAGCCCAGGTATCTAGGAGAGGCATCCAACAGTTGATTGGAGAGGAAAGCCTAAAGGCAGCTGTGGGTACTTCCCTGGCTTACCCAGAGGCAGCCGTGTGTGCTCCCTTGTCCAGCTCAGAGACCACCTTTCCATAACTGAGTTACGGGAACACAGGAACATCTTTGTCCCAGGCCTCCCTTCCTCTCCCCTGAGTGTCCACCCCAGCTGAGTCCAGGCATCCCAAGAGCCTGGAAGGCGGCACCTTCCTGTGTGATACGGCTACCTTGGCATCTGCCCAGCTACCAGAACTAAGGCAGAAGAAAGGAGACAGCACGGGTGTCTGTCCATCGGCCTGGCCCTGTGCCTGCCCTGTTGCTACAACTCACCACCCGCTTGCTCTATGCAGCCTTTGACAGCCCGGACAATGCCATTACCTCTGGCAGGTGGCTTTCTTTTATTACAGTGCACACAGCTGCCCTTCTGTTTCCCCTTTCCCTGTTCCCGTGTCCAATCCTGAGCCTGCTGAAGCCACAGAATCAGTATGAGGTCACCAAGGGTTACACTGTTTGGCCATGCACCACCCTAAGAACCGTAGCCTTCCAAGGTCAATTTGAAAAAAGTCCTTCAAGCTAAGGGCAAGTGTCATGTCCCATGCCTGAGGCCTTCCCCACACTTAGTGCCTGTACATCTAGACCATGGTGACAGGATGCATCCCAGGAGTCATCTCTAGTATCCATCTGTGCTTCCTAAGATATGTGAAGAACCATAGTCCCTCTCTACTGCATGTCTGGGGAAAGAGATCGATGGAATCCCAAAAGGGGCATTCCCGACCTGGGAGGAACTTTGCAGAAGCCACTGACAAAGGACGTGGCAGGATGGCTGTCATTCATACAGCTCATGCAGGAGGCTAGGAAAGTCCTAAGTCCACAGGACCCAGCCAGAACGGCCAGCACAGTAACTGGTATGGAACTGTGGGGACTATCCTCAAGGGAGGCCAGCCCTCCCTAGAGGAGCACCCTGGATTCACCTCTAGCCTCAGTCATGGCATATGCTTGAGACCACCTCATCTTCCACTTTTTCTGAAGAACTTGACATCTAAAAATCTAAGAGTGGTAGGAATTCAAAATGTTTGCCATCTTGCTGGACACATTAACAGATGGAAAAGCATACCCTCACCCCGAAATGGGTAGAGACCGGATGTGATAGTGGCCATGGAAGCCTTGGCCTAGGCTGGTCTCAATCTCAGTGTCCCTACATAGCCAAGAATGACCCTTGACCTCCTGACTCTCCCGTCTCTTATTTCTGAGTTGGGCTACAGACAAGCGCCATCATGCCTGGTTTATTCAGTGCTAGGGATTGAGCCCAGGGCCATGCATGCTAGACATGCACTCTACCAACTGAACCACCTCAGCCTTAAGTGATGGCTTCTGGAGGTAGGTCCTGGATCTCAGTGACCACCCCTTCACTTGGGGGAACCATGTGAGCATACTTCATCCCCTGCCCACCTTGCCCAGGAGGTGGGGCGTCTGGTATTCCTGACACCAGGTTAAAGATCACTGCCAAGGTCACTGCCCCAGCCACGTGATGGATGCAAACCCCAGGGTGCCTCCCACACAGCCAAGGATGCCTCAGTATCATCACCACCCACCCACAGCACCAGGCCGCTAGCCCTGTGCAAACTGGGGACACAAAGGATGTACTTGGCAATAGACTTAATCTCTACATCTGCAGCCTGTTGAAGCCGTTCTACCCAGTGGTCACACATCAACCAATCTTCTCAAGGCCAGTGGTCATCTCAAATGCTGGAAGGGAGGAGTTGATTCCCCCATGGAAATGGTGTATGCAATACTAGGTCATTCCATAGAGCACGTGTTTATTCCTCGATCCATCCATGTTTAACCTGCCTTTGGAGAGCTCACCTCTTCCTTCTGGCCATTCTTCCCTTGACCACATCATAACCAGGGAGAACTGGTGGCAGGTCCAACACTTGATGGACACAGGTCATGCACTTTGTGACAGTTATCCTCAGCGGTAGGCCACCTCACTGCTCCCACCTCACAGATGAGTAAACTGAGGGCCGTGAAAGGGAAATAGGCGATGGCAGAAAAGTTCCCACCCACATCCTTGTCTTCCAGGAATGACTTGGGAGGAACTGAAGTTCTAGAAGGGCTTTGCTTTCGGGCTGGAACAGGACTCTGCTCTTGAGGCTGATAGCCCCAGCTGGATGCCAGTCCTGAGTCTGGTTGCTTCTAACTTTCAATATAAACAAATATTAACCAACGAGTAAAGCAATTGCTCAAAGTTTTTACCTTTCCAAGGTTTTGAAAGACAGGATAATATCCTTAGCATGGCCCCAGAGAAAATAGACCTAGATGGAAATAAAGGAAAACGTATTAGTGTGGAAGCTGCCATTTTGTTTGCACACTTGAGAAGTTATAAAACTGGGGGGAAAGAGATGACTCTCCTCAGCAGAGCCATTCTGCAGTGGGAATAGCGATCCTGTGAGAAGTCAAGTGGGGCCTCCCAAGACAGGTGGAAGGAGTGCTGCAATGAATTAAGAATGTCTGCTACAGGTGGAGATCTGTATTTGATTGAGGGGGTCTCCTGAGAAGGTAGAGTTAGAACTGTTTGGTGATATCTGCTGTGGATGGAGCTGTGCTGCAATTGATTGGAGATGTCTGGTCTGGGATAGGCATGTGGGCATTAGTCTGTTTGTCATGAAACTCACTAAGTTGTTTTTCAGTCATATTTGTCAGGTTTTATCCAATAATTTTCCATTGAACAGCTGCTCTGCACCAATGTCCAGAAAGCAAAGACTGAGCACTTATAGTGAAGAGCAGGATTGGTTTGGGTTGGGCTCCTTTTGGCTCTCACTTATGCTATCCAGCCCCCTGGCTATGCCATCATTAACAATTCAGGGGAGAAGGAAGGTATGCATGCTGGAACAGGCTGTCTCCCTGTGGACTGGAATGCATGAGACCAGGAGTGTTTTAGTTTCCAGAGCTCGCATGGGTGGCCCTGGTTAAATAAAGCAATGAGCAAAGCAAAATAATAAGACATGAAACTGGGAGGGGGCTTGATGGAGGAGGGGAGTGTTAGGGTGGGTGCCTGAGGGATCAGAGAGGGTGAAGATGGATGTGACCAGAGTGTATTATACGCGTGCATAAAATTGTCAGAGAATAAATACAGTCTTTAAATATCAGGAAATTTGGGTCAAGGAAGGTTAAAAACAGAAAAGAAATACATCACATAGGAGAGAGCTCACTCAAGTAAAGTACTTGCTGCTCAAGCACAAGGACCTGAGTCCTATCCCCATGACCCACAGAAAAGCTGAACCCCCATGGCTCACTGAGCAAATGACCTAGCTGGATTGCCAAGCCCTAAGCCAATAAGAAACCTGCCTCAAAATACAAAAATAGATGGCGTCCATAGTTAGCTTCAGCTGTCAACTAGACACAACCCAGAGTCACTTGGGAGGAGGGATTACCTTCATCAGACTGATCCATGGCTATGTTTGTGAAGCAGTTTACTGATTGCTAATGATGTGGGAGACCCCAGCCCACTGTGGGCAGTGCCGTCCCTAAGCAGCTGGACCTGAGCTGTATAAGAACGGTAGCTGCGTGGAAGGGCGCAGTGGTTAAGAGCACTGGCTTCTCTTCCAGAGGAACAAGATTTAATTCCCAACAGCCACATGGCAGCTCACAACTGTCTATAACTCTAGGACCAGGAGTTCTAATACCCTTTCTGGCCTCCAGGGGCACAGACAATTGTGCTGACAAAACACTCATACACATAAAATAAAGATAAACTTTTAAGTAAGCAAGCTAGAGAGAACAAGCCAGTAAGAAGTGTTTCTGCCTCCAGGTTCCTTCCTTGAGTTCCCGCCCTGCCTTCCTTCGATGATGGACTATAACCTATAAGCCAAATAAGCTCTGCCCCCAAGTTGCTTTAGGCCAGTATTTTTTCACAGCAGCAGAGAAGCTGACTAGGACAGATGGTTCCTAAACAATGTGCACATGCCTAACCATACATACAGACACACACACACACACACACACACACACACACACACACACACACACACGCAGCATGCACACACAAGAGCGAGGTCCTGGTATGACCAGAAGTCTTGCCCTGGCAAACATGGTACCTCACCCCACACTGGCCAGATACCCTCTTCTGTGCTCTGCCACCCTGGTCAGAGCACCAAGCGTTACAGGGTGAGGTCACAGGATTTCTGCAGTGGACGAAGGATTGTGTTTGACTGAGGCTCTCTGAAGCAGATGGAGGGTAGCATTTGACTAAGGATATTGTTACAGCAGCATTGAAAGGCCAGAACTCTATTGAGACTGTTTAAGGGAAAGCATTTCCTCCTAGCCAAGGGAACAAGCTCTCTAGCCTGGGTGGAGACCTAACATTCCAATCTCCCCAGAACATAGGCATGAACCCAGATGTGTCTGTCAATCATCTGGCCAAGGACCATCCCTCAGGAAGGTGGATTCACTTTACACCATGCTAAACATATGGGAGGAATAATTATTCCCTTAATGAGATAATGTGCTTTTCCTTCCCAGAATGCCCACCCTCTGTGTGGTCACTAGAACTGCACCATGAGGCCTAGGTTAAGTTTACCCATTTTTCTGAGTTACTCAGAATAACTTTTTTTTAAGCCTCATTTCCCTTCTTTTGACTACTTTTTGGGCTCCTTCACTCTCTCTCTCTCTCTCTGGTCTGCTTCTTCATGCAGCTGCTTGTCTGCCATGTGGCTGCTTGCTAAACTCAATAGGCATGCTTTTCTCTCTTCCTCTCTGTATCCCTTCTCCTGGCACTGCCAAGACTTGCAGCTTGCCAGCTCTGTTGTTTGCCTTTTAAATTCTAATAAAACTGTCTACAAGCTTCCTTCTGAGTACTTCCTTCATTTCTTTTATTAATGAGACTAAGAGCCCTGAGGGGGGTCCCTAATTTACCCAGAAATATGCGGTACCCCAGATGGAACTCTCCAAAATTTCCAGCAACCATATCAGAGGTAGATGGAGGGTTAAATTTGACTGAGAATGTCTGCTGCAAGTGCATTTGATCAAGAGTGTCTACTATAGATGGGGCTACATTTGACTGAGGAAGTCTACTACAGATGGATCTACATTTGACTGAGGATGTCTACTATAGATGGATCTACATTTGACTGAGGAAGTCTACTACAGATGGATCTACATTTGACTGAGGAAGTCTACTAGATGGATCTACATTTGACTGAGGATGTCTACTATAGATGGGGCTACATTTGACTGAGGATGTCTACTATAGATGATCTACATTTGACTGAGGATGTCTACTATAGATGGGGCTACATTTGACTGAGGATGTCTACTATAGATGGATCTACATTTGATTGAGGAAGTCTACAATAGATGGGGCTACATTTGACTGAGGATGTCTACTATAGATGGATCTACATTTGATTGAGGAAGTCTACTATAGATGGGGCTACATTTGACTCAGGATGTCTACTATAGATGGGGCTACATTTGACTGAGGATGTCTACTATAGATGGATCTACATTTGACTGAGGATGTCTACTATAGATGGATCTACATTTGACTGAGGATATCTACTATAGATGGAGGGTACATTGGACTAAGAGTATCTACGGTGGATGGGGCTACATTTAACTGAGGGTATGTATTGTTGATGGGGGTGGGCTATAAGTGATCAAGCTACCATCATCGTATCCCAAAGGTAAGCTGTCTTAATCCAAACACATCTACAGTCCTGGAAGTTGAATGTCCAAGTTCAAGATGTCAGCAGAGTCGGTTTCTCCTGGGGACTCTCTCCTTACCTGTAGATGATACCTTTCAATGTGAGCCCTCACATGGTTGTCGTTCTGTGTGTGCCTGTGTTCTAGCTCGCCTTATAAGGACCCCGGATTTATTGGAACAGGGCCACCCCAGGGACTTCCTTTTCCTCTGAAAGGCCCAGTCCCCCACTATTGGCACAATCTAAGATGCTGAGAATCAGAATTCATCAAATGGACATAACAGCTTTTACCTGTGAGGCAGCCCCTTCCCCTTTGTCCCCTCATGACCTCCCAGCTTTTCCCACCAGTCCACCACCGAACCAAGCTACCCAAGCTCCTCTGCTACCTCTTCTCAGCTGCTCTTGCCTGGGATGGTGTGTTAGAAGCATTCCTAATCCTCTGAGCTGTCTGCCAAACCTAAGATGTGTGAACTAGAAGTGCCTTTGAACAGAAGATGATTTCCCTTTCCTGGGGTTCAACACGGTTTCGGAAGGGTCTTTTCAAGCTGTTAGTCCAGAGCATGTGAACGGTAAGTTTTGCTGAACCAAGTTCATAGTCCCCCAGGGTGACTCAGGAGGAGGAAATATCTTTGCTTCTTGCCATGATATAAGCAAATCTCTGGTCTTCTCTGAGCTCCACTGACTTCCTCAGAAAACCACAAGCCTTAATTCTATCATCTCTGTGGACAAACCTGGAGGACGTTATATAAAATATGCCAGGGACAGGAAGACAGACAGTGCATGAGCCCACCAAATATGGAATCTCAAAAATGAAGACTTGAATGCACAGTAGAACAGAGACTGAGTGGGGGCAGGAGTGGGACGATGCAGGCAAAGGGCCCAAACCGGCAAGCATGCAGGACGGCTGTCTAGAGAGCTGATGGCCAAGATAAGGGTTACAGCGGGATACTGTGTTGTCTGCTGCAGGCTTGCTGGCACTGCCTTATAGGTGCTCTCCCCACTAATAAGACCAAGAAGGGAAACCGAGGCACAAGATATAACAATTTTCTTGACTGTAACATCTCCCATGTGTACATATGTGAAAACATCATGCTATACACCTTAGATATACAAAATTTAAAAAAAGAGTAAAGAAAAGATTGATGACCTAGCATCTGTTCTTGTGTTAAAATATGCTTGTTATTGATTAGCACACTAACTGGACATAGCTATGCTGTGCAGTGCACTTCCCACACGTGCAGTGTGCAATGAGCACATAGAGTCATTCTATGTGTGTGTGCATGCGTGTGTGCCTGTGTGTGTGTGTATGCACACGTGTGCATGTGCACACTTGTGGAGGTCAAGGGAAAACTTTGTGGAATTGGTGCTCTCTGTCCACCTTTTCCTGGGTTCCAGGACCTGTACTCAGGTCTCCAGGCTTGCACACGCGTGCCTTTAACGGCTGAGCCCCTTTGCTCATTTCTTTATGTTGAGAACATGCCGGCTCTACTAGTTATTTGGAAATACTCAGTTAGTCTCTGCCACCCATCATTGCCCCTTCCCTCTGCTGTGCTGTAGAACAGTGGACCTTCTTGCTCCTCTCTAGCCACCCTCTGTACCTAGTCGCTGTCCTCTCGCCAGCCCTTACACACCTACAGCCTTCCCAGGCTCTGGTAGTCACTATTCTTTCTGCACTTCCACACGATCAACCTTTTACTGTCCTTGAGAGAGCATAGTGTCTGTCTCTCAATGCCTGGCTAGCTGGGATGTAACTCAGTTGGTAGAGTGCCAGCCTAGCATACAAGAAGCTTTGTGGTCAATCTCCAGCACTACATAAACAGAAGTATTAACACACAGGCCTATCGTCCCAGAACTTCAGAGGTAGAAGCAGGGAGATCAGGAGTTCCAAGCCTTCCTGGCCAAGCTGAGCTACATGAGCTCTGTCTTCATCCTGGACTGATTTCATTTCATGTAACATCCTCCAGTTCCATCGTGTTGCTGCCTGTGGTAGAATTTCACTATTGCTATGGTTGAATAGTATACTATTGTGGATACATAGCATCTTTCCTCATCCATCTATCCATCAACAAACACTGTATTTGTTACTCTGCATCAAACTGAACCAAAATTCCTGACAGAAACTGCTAAAAGGAGGAAGGCTTGTGCTGGTGTCCCCTCATGGTGTTTATGGTGGCAGGAGTGTGTGACAGAGGCTTGTCACATCATGTCAAACCAAAAAGCAGAGAAAGGGACAGGAACAAGGCCAGACCCAGTGGTTGTGCTTGTAGCTATCAAAATCCCAGCCAAGACCTACCTTCTAAAGATTCTATGGCCTCCAAAACTAGGGCCATCAGCTGGGGACAAGAACTCAACACAAGAAAAACACTTTGTGTGTCCTCAAGTGCTATAAAGATGCTGGCCATGATTTTCCTTATCAGAGTAACTCTCAGCTACTAAAGAGCCCCACGAAGGCCAGGTGCCACACTGGGGTCTAGCTAAGACTCTCTGCAGTCAGGGGGTGTGTTTTCTGCCTGTGAGCTGTGCATTCAAATGGCATCTATCAAATCCTTACTTCTTAAAGAAACAAAGTTCATCGTCCGTGCCGAAAACAAGAACCTCATAGTGTTGTAAAAGGTTCCAGCCCACAAGAGGGGAAACAAAAGAGTCCCAGTGTTCCAGAGAAGTGGCTGGACCAGCTCATGATCCCTGATGGGAGCCACAGAAACATCCTAAATTGGGCCCTGCCAGCTAGATGTGTCGATGCTGTGGGCTTTTGCTCACCAGCTGCACAGGAGCGGAGGCAGCATGAAGAAGCACCAATGGCTCACCTGCAACAGTGTATGCACTGCATGGGTGACTGGGAAAACGCCCTCTGTGGCTGACAAGCATGCAGAAAATCCAATGAAGTATGCGACTTTCAAGCATCCCAGGATGACGGTGATGAATGCGAACAATGTGATGCTTCCTAGGTGGGAGAAACGCACGTGTGTTAGCATGTACAGTGTCATCCCAAACAAATCGTGTCAACTCTAGAGCATGTGGGTGAAAGGCGCCGAGACCACACAGTGGGAAACTCGACACCCACAGGCAGAAGTATGAAACTGGACCTTCCGTTATCCTGTATGCAAATATTAACTCAAAAATTCTATCAAAGCTAAAAGAGGCAAAACTATTAGGAAAAAAATGTAAGAGAAAGCTTAATGAGATTGGATCCGTCAATGAATCAAAATGAAAAGGTGTGTGAACCACAGAACATTCTCAACAAAGAAAGAGAGCACCAAAAATGGGAGGGAATATTTGAAAATTACCTTGTGTGGTGGTTTGAATGAAAATGACCCCCATAGGCTCATGGTGATTGGCATTATTGGGAGTTGTGGCCTTGTTGGAGTGGGTGTGGCCTTGTTGGAGGAAGTGTGTCACTGGGGGTGGGCTTCGGGGTTTCAGGAGGCCAAACCAGGCCCAGCGTCACACTCTCTTTCTGCTGCCCACCAATCCAGATGTAGAGCTCTCAGCTTTCTCTCCAGTACCATGTCTGCCTGCCTGCTGCCATGCTTCTTGACATGATGACAATGGACTAAATCTCTGAACTGTAAGCCAGCCCCAATTAAGTGTTTTCCTTTATAAAAATTGCCATGGTCATGGGTATCTCTTCACAGCAATAAAATCCTAACTAAGACACCTTTCTATGGAGCCATCAATATCTACAGCATACAAAGACATCTGCAGAATGAAACCAGCCAAAGGAACTTGAACAAACATTTCTCCAAGAATGATGTAAAAACAGCCACAAAGTACAGGAAAAGGTGCCCCAAATCACTAAACATTAAGGAGAGGCAAGCCAAGACCAAGAGACTATCTTAGTTAGGGTTTCTATTGTTGTGAAGAGACACCATGATCATAGCAACTATTACAAAGAAAAAAAAAACATTTAATTGGGGTGGCTTGCATTTTCATAGGTTTAGTCCTTTATCATTATGGTGCGACATGATGGCATGCAGGCAGACATTGTGCTGGAGAAGTAGCCAAGTGTCCTACATCTTGGCTTGCAGGCAACAGGAAGTGGTCTGGGACACTGGACAGTATTGGTATCTTGAGCATGTATGAGACCTCAAAGCCTGCCTCCACAATGACACACTTCCTCCAACAAGACCACACCCACTCCAACAAGGCCACACCTCCTAATAGTGCTCCTTTTGGGGGCCATTTTCTTTCAAACCACCACAAACAGCAAGTCATCCTTGCTAAGACTGTTAAATACTATTTAATAATTTTATGTGTATGTGTGTGTTCCTGAGAACTAGATCCTGGTTCTCTGCAAGAATAGCAAGTACTGCTAACCCCTGAGCCATCTCTCCAGCCGCTAAGATAGGTACTATCAACAAACAAACAACAAGGGCTGGGTAGACGACGCTGTTTTGAAGCATTTTCCTGGCAAGCATGAGGACCTGATTTCAGATCCCCCGTACCCACATAAAAACTGGGCATGGCCACGTGTACCTGTAATCCCATAGATGGAGAGATGGGAAATTTGCTTGCTGGCCAGATAGCCTTGCCTATTTGGTGAAGTAGTAGGCTAGTGAGAGACCCTATCTCAAACAAGGGGATGGTACCTGAGGTGTGACACTAAAGGCATTCTCTAATTACATACATGCTTCCACGTATACACAAACTCCTATGCACAGGTATACACACACACATAAAAGTCAACTAGAAAGTTGACTTCTTAAAACTCAATAGGAAGAGCATCTCTACTAGCAATCAGAAAGGGTGCCAGGTAAGGTGAAGAGTTAAGCAGTTTTTTATACTATTAATGATTTTGACTGGAAAAAAAACCCACACATATAGAGAAGTCTGGCCAGGAATTACAAAACCCGTTTGGAAGGTGCTGGACAAATACAAATCTGGGCAAGGAAAGCAGCTGTGCCGGACATGTGGGTAGTGTCCAAGCTCCTAGGCCCTCCTGGCATCAATGGCCTGACTCACATGTCCTCTCCCACGCACAGAGGAAACTGGATCACATGTGCTGGGCATTGGGGAACCAAGGTGAGAGCCAGGCAGGAGTGATCGCATTACACGGCCGCCAGAGCCACCTCTGGGGAAATGCCACAGCCCAGATCACTGCTGCCGTTCGGAGCCCTATAGAAATGACGAGAAGTTGTGTTTTGTGAATCCTGGCAAACCCCCAGTGAAATCAGAACCTCTGTCAGAGTGGAGATTCAATCCCAGTGCTTTCAGAGTGGCTGATGAATACAAGGTTCTTTCTGATTTAGAAAATAATAATAATAATAATAATAATAATAATAATAATAATAATAACAAGACCACGTGAAGCAGCCTGGTTGGGTGGCCAGAGCTAAGCCCTGAGCTATGGGATCCTGGGTACCAGACAGCTGTGTGTGTTCCTACATGTCATCTCCCTAACCCTAGACTCGATTTCCCCACCTATTAAATGAAGACAGTCTACAGTAGTGGTGTACAAACCTGAGCATGCATCCGAATGCCCTGGAAAGAGCATTGATAAAGCTCCTACTACTGTGCTCCATGCCAGTTTCTGACTCAGTAGGTATGAGGTGGGGGTCACAGTATCTCTAACAAGTTCCCTAGTGGGTAGATAAGATTGTTCTGGGGCCCCCAAGTGCTCTAGAGTGTCTCGGTGATTGACAATGCATTTGTTCTGCCATGAAACCCTCCCTGGCCCTCTCAGTCTGAAGTCCTCCCTTCCTTCCATGTATCCACTCACTCATCTACTGACACAGTCTGAGGTCTCTTCCCGTCTGGGTTTGGTTGTAGATTGTGTGTGTCCCAAGGTTCGTGTGCTGGTAGCTCACCCTTCAGTGTGATGATGGGCGGGGTAGAACTTTTAAAAGGAGAAGCAGGGAGAGGATATTACTCCATCGGGACACACACAAATTTGGGTGGGAAGATGGGGAGTCGATCTGAGAATATGAACAAACTACATTGTATGAAATTCTCAGAGCTAATAAATTTTCTAAAGAGGTGAGGATTAATGGAATGTATTTAGATCATTGGAAATGGTCTTTGGGAAAGACTAATATAGTTCTCTTGGGGCCCCAGTTTGCTCTCATGAGAGCAGGTTGCTATGGGGAGGCCATCCACATGCTTAGCCCTTTCCATATGTCACTGGTCCACTTTCTGCTCTTCTGGGCTGCTATGACACAGTAAGGGGACCTTTGATAGGATGCTAGCCCCAGGCTCTTTAAACGCTCCCAACATCAGAATCATGAGCCAAATAAACCTGTTTACATTAGAAAGTGCCGAGCCTTGGGTATTTTGTTACAGCAACACAAAATGGAATAAGGCACCTACTCGAGGATAAAGAAAGAGAGTGGTGGAGAAACAAAAATTCACAAGGACAACATTGTGCAAATTAGGATATCGACGAAGAACAGAGGGTGAGCTGGCACTAGACTTCTCTTGTGCAGCTTGGGAGACCAGAAAACAGTAGGAGTTTCTCAAAAAAAAAGTCCATAGACCCGGCTTCCAGCTGAGGTATCATCTGTCTGCTGGGCCAGAAGAGAGAAAGTTGCTGAAGAGAGACAACATATAACTCCTTCTGCAATGAACTTTTGCACATCAACTGTGAGTCAGTCACCGTCCTGGGCACGGGGGGGGGGGGGGGTATGAAAGTCAATAGAAGAGGAGAGGAAAGCTTCTTGGGGGGCTTCTACACATTAAAGGGGAAGACAGAAAACCAAGATGTACGAAGAGTGGGTGGAGGTGCTGTGGACCGGAAGGGATGTGGTGCGGGACAGAGAGTGAGCTGCTAATGGAGGTGGTCAGGAAAGGAGTCTCTGAGGGAAGCTAGCTGAATAGAGAAGAGCAAGGAGCTATGTGATCTGGCCAGCTGTCTGACAAGCCAGTGGAGTAGTTGGAAGAGAGTTCAAAGTGGGAGAAAGGGAAGGAAGAACAATGGTGACCAATGCACTTTGCAAACGCTTGGAAGTGCACTGGGTGGAAGGGAGGGATGGACAGATTGACAGATGAACTGAAAAACAGACAGAAGGATGGGTTGGTGGATGAGAGAATAGTCAAGGAGAGAGATAGTTTACTAGATGAGAAGCTGAGTTCAAATGTCCGAAGATAAACTGCCCAGGGGTGTGGATGGCTTGCTCTGTGAAGACAACTCACAGAGTAAACATCTGGAAGGCGGGATGCTGTTTCTGCAAAACCCATAGGTGGGAGAAGGACCAGATGTGGAAGAGAAGAAAGGAGTTGAAAGTCCGGTGATTAGAAAAGAAAAGTTAAGGAACGTAGAGGCAGCAGGGACAGGAGATCGAAGAAGCAGATGAATCCGCATGGTCCGGAGAGGCAGGAGGCACAGGGCATAACAGAGCAGGAAGCAGGCCAACTTGCTGGAGCAGACATTTAGTATTTTTTCTCCAAATATAAAGAGAGTTACATGCCCTAGATTATAAGACAAGAGAAAATTAGACAGACTTGAGGCTTGTGGGGCAGAAAAGAAGAAAATTCCAAGTGCTCAAAAGAAAAGAAAAAGGCAAACATGAAGAGATCTGAGATGACCTGGTGTAGGGGAGTGGAGGGTGATACGATCCGAAATACATTGCATACATGTGTGAAATTATCAAAGAACAATTTAAAAATACGGTAATTCTAAAAGGCAAGCATGAGGGATAATGTAAAATATATCATTATCATCATAAATAAAATAGAAACAAGAGTCAGGTATGGAAACCATACAGGAACCCAGAATTGTCTCATTTACTAGGAAGCAAGGTCAGAAAGGCTGAATTCGAAACGAAATGAGGGAACACGCTCTCTCTATGACTAAGTGGTCAGTGATGGAAGGTTAGGGGTGGGCGAGGGGAAGCGGGCGACACAAACAGAAAGTGGGAAGGGAATGTTACTATCAGACTACACGGAATTTAGAACAAAGAATCCTTCACATTATGAACAATAAGACAGAGAGCATGAGGAAAATCTTACAGTGCATGAAGGCTCAGTACTAGAACTTTTGGCCAGGTATGGTGGTGCACGCCTTTAATCCTAGCACTCGGGAGGCAGAGACAGGTGGATTTCCACGAGTAGGAGGCCAGTCTGCTCTACATAGTGAGTTCCAGGCCAACTAAGGCTGCACAGTGAGACCTTGTCTCAAAAAACAACGACAATAATAATAATTTGCTTTTATATGTAACTGCTACTAACTAAAAATAGAGCAGAAATTTTCAGAACTAGACCGGTCAAATACACAAAATATTTGAAACCACAGAAGAATCAAATCACTCAATTTTCTCTCTGTGTAAAACTTTGCCTCATCTGAAAACAGAGCACACAATGTTGCTGTCTATAGAACACTGAAAAGTGTCAATCATGCCCCAAGAGGCAGTAAAATGGAACATTGCGGAGAGGTTGCCTAGCTTCAAGTCCTGTTTTCCCCTATTTATTGACTGAGATATTGGGCACTTATGTAACCTCCGTGCCTCAGTTTCCTGATCTGTAATATGGGATAATAATCATAATGCCTCCTACTATGCCTTGGGGTGCTGAGAAGACTCAGTGAGTCATTCCATAGAATCCCCTTGGAATACCCAGAAAGGTCTATAGTTGGGATCAATACCCTCTCTTCATTACACCAAAAAGGAAAACTTAATGAGTTGGAATCAAGCTGAAAAGCCCCCTAGGAGGAACTGATTTCTGCCACCAAGCCTGACAACCTGTGTTCAATCCTGTGTTCAGGACTAAGAGAAAATGGGATCTGATCCACGGGGGTCTCTCTTTGAGATGTGTGATGGCCCACCTGACACACTCCAGAATGACCTGAGAAGGGTGTCTCAATGCGGAATTGTCTAGATTGTGGGCATGCCTGTGAGGGGTTTGAGGTAACTGAATTTGGAAGACACAGCCTGAATGCAAACAGCACCATTTCATATGCTTAACCATGGACTAAATGAAGAGGAGAGAGAGAGAGAGACAGAGAGAGAGAGAGAGAGAGCACTGAGCACCAGTATGCATGTATTAATCCATTGTTATCTGCTTTTGAACGTGGATGTGAAGTGACCGGTTCTTTCAAAGCTCCCAATGTTGTGGCTTCCCTGGACTGTAATCTCAGACTGTGAGATTCTGAGCTAAATACTCTTTCTACCTTAAGTTGCTTTGTCAGGGTAATGCCACCACAACAATGGCCAAGGACATCAAGGGAAAGTGGTAAGAGCTCTCCAGCTGTGAAGCTGGCAGCAGGCAGTCAACAGTTAATGAAAAAGAGGCGCTGAATTTGAAAGAGAGCAAGGAGAGATATATGGGAGGGTTTGGAGGGAAGAAAGGAAAAGGAGATGTGGGTAATTATGCTATAAACTCAAAATATAAAAGACATAAGCAGCAGTAGCAGCAGCATTATCATCGGCTTTGTTTGCTTCAAATGGGAGAACTGAGGAACCATCTCAGGCAGGGACATGGGCTCGCTATGCCAGTGACAGGGACAGGAAGCCCAAGCAAACCAGAGTGTCTGGAGGAGCTCTGCCTGCAGGAAAGCAGGGCTGTGGACTAAGATAAGCCACCATCCTGAGATGCGAAGTGGAGTTCGGGGTATGGTCTCAAGCTTGCTGTACCTGCGCTGAAGTCCGCCGATGACAGGCAGGACAGACAACAAGGACAGCCTGTCCTCCAGCCTACCTGCCTCTTCTCTCCTCCGTCTTTCCCCTCCCTCGGTTCTTCTCCTCCACTCCCTTTCTCTTCTTCCCTTCTTCTGTTCATGGCCAACTTGCCTGATGACACCATCACACACACACACACACACACACACACACACACACACACACACACACACATTTTCAGTACGTCACTGAGAACAGCCTCCTTCCAAGCAGGAACCACTGCGTTTTCTGCTGTCACCTCTGCAGCTTGTCCTATGACCACCCCGGACTAGCCTATCATAGGCAGCTCACATCTGTCCCCGTTTCTCTGGTCCATTAGGAACACTGATCTCAGTCCCCATGCCGCCTATTTCCAGGGATGGCCTGTGGTAGCATAGTGGACAAGTACAGTATGTGCCTCATTTAAAAGCAAACACTGTGAAAATCTGAATTGTAGAATAAATTCAGGGGAGATTCCCCATCCCCAAAATAGCTGTAAGTGACTGTAATGAGTCTGGCATTCTAAACACACTCAATAAGTACAACTGTAACCTTCACTCTTTCCAGAATTTGTGTTCAAAGTATCTCTGGTCTTGAGACAGGCAAAAAAACAAGAGGGAAAAACTCCCAGCTTCATCACATTTGGAGCAGGCTAGCAAGGAAAGCGGGAAGTGGTGATTAATGATAAGAAGTCTGCTTGCCAGGCGTTGGTGGCTCATGCCTTTAATCCCAGCACTTGGGAGGCAGAGCCAGGCGGATCTCTGTGAGTTCGAGGCCAGCCTGGGCTACCAAGTGAGCTCCAGGAAAGGCGCAAAGCTACACAGGGAAACCCTGTCTCGAAAAACCAAAAAAAAAAAAAAAAAAAAGAAGAAGAAGAAGTCTGATCACTGGCTGCTCAGGAGGCAGGCACAGGTTCCTAGGCTATAGTCATCCCTTCTAGAGGAACTCCTTCCTCAGTCAGCAAAGACAGAGGGTCATGGTGCAACATTACTACTAATTACTCAAGTGGCTCAGTATTTTTTATTGCTAAGGAAGTATTTCCTCCCTCAGAGGAAGTAGAATGGAATATTTCCTGCTCAAAGAGATGCCTTCCAGACCAAACCAAGCCCCACAAACTTTCCATGGAAAACCTCAGTGCCTGGAGTTCTAGGGGCAGGGCTTGAGGAGTGCTCCATCCCAAAGCATCAGCCTCAGGACATGCCCACACGCCCACCCACCCACCACCCATCACCCACCCTGTCTCCCCACCCACACGACCCTACCAGGGCCAGCGTGCTTCCTCTTGACACCTTGGTATGGTCTTTTTGCTCCCAAATGAACCCATCTGTTCACAGGAATGGCCAGGTCACGGCAAGCTGTTTTCTCTCAACATCTTCCTGTCCCCTCTCCATGAGATACCTATGATTCTTATCTAATTCATGTGAGAGCCAGGGCTCATAAAGCTGAAGGAGACGGAAGTGGGGAGTACAAGCCGTGTCTTCCAGGGCCAACAGCATTTGCACAGCACATGTGCCTCATCAGAATGGCTACATCACTACGGGACGACTTCCAGAGGGTCCACGCAACCTACTGTGTGCTGTTCTCCCAGGTGTTACCTGGGATCCCACAGAGCCCATGTTGATTCTCCCTTTCTCTGTGGTACCAGACTTCCCCAGGACCCCACACTGGCCTTTACAGTCCCTAGGCCAGTCACTCGGCATTGCTTGGAGTCCTGGCCTCCTCTGGACTCTGGGCATATGGACATCATGAGCCCTCTGTTGTCCAACTGACCTCCCTCTTTTCTCCTTCCCCTCTCCCTCTCTTCCTCCTCTCCTCCTGGGTACCACTTCCTGTGTGCTGTTCTCTAACACCTTTTAATCAACTTCATCTCTCCATGGTGTCTGAAAGACATGGAGCTGGTCCACAAGGGAACCTTGGTCTGTGCTCTTGCCCTGTTTCTCCCTCTGGCTTTCCAACTTTAGGAAATAACAGGACCAGTCAGAGAGAAAAGGAGGGAAGAATGGAGGGAAGGATAAAGGAAGTGAAGGAAAGAGGAAGGGGCACAAGAGGAAAGAGACTAGAGGAAGGAAGCAAGAAAGGAGAAAAAGATGGCGCAGGAGAGGGACAGGAAGTGAGGAAAGAGAAGAGGTGAAAGTCGGGAGGAAGGAGAGAGATAGAGGAGCTGAAGGAAAAAGGAAAAGGAGGCGAGTGAGGAAGAAAGGATGCTTCTGGAAAGAAGAGGCAAAATGTCAACATCTTGGGGTAAGAGCGCCAGTCTTGTCTGTTTATGTGACATTGACCGCCCCCTCGCCATTCATAATTCACCAACCCGTGAGCTCCCTAAAATCTCCATCTTGGAGAATTTAGGCAGTTTGTGGCAGTGTACAATTTTCCTGAAGGCAAGATAAACTGATCCCTGAAAGTCTCTATTCAAGGCAAGAGGGTGATCCCCATGGCCTCGATGAAAGGGCCCTGGGGGGGGGGGGGGCCCTCTTTCGCAGCCCCCCCCCCCAAAAAGGATCCTCTGGTCTCATCCAGCCTGAGATCCCTGTCAGCAGAGGTTAAGCCTGGGGCTGGGGTCAGAGGGAACCAAGGCATTTGTCTGAGGTCAAGTGTGCAAAAACTGGGAAGCAGCTCTACGGGAAATTACAGACTAAGGAGAGAAAGCCGCGGGAGGAGGCCACCTTTGCCCTGGATCTGGTCTGCTCCCTTTGCCCTGGATCCCAGCCCTCTCCCTTTGCCCTGCATGGCCCTGGCCCCCTTTGACTAGGTCAGGGTGTCCCTTGGGACCATGTCCTCAGGACTCCCTCATCCTCCCAGCACCTACTCCAAGGCAGGCCTATGTGGCTCTAGGACCCGAGGATCATGGGCTCCCCTAAATGGGGGGAAGGCAGCTGCCTGGATGAGAAGCGTCCAGGCCACAGCAAGGGTGGAGGTGTGTGCAGAAACACCGAATGGGGTGGTAGAATATGCTTCAAGCTCAGGAAGGTCTTAGCCCCGGCCGGAAAGCAGGACCGAGGTGAGGATGGAATGGCATTCCAAGAGAAGGAACAGAATATGCAAAGACCTGGGGGCTTTCAATAGTGACTGGAACTTAGTCTTTGACAGCCTAAGGCCCAGGATGAGAGCTCCAAAGGAAAGAGGTCATCTGAGGCCTGATCTTAGAAGCCTTGAGTGCCAAGAGGGGGAGTGTGACCTCCGTACCAGGGCCTGAAACGTTGTAACAGACGAGAGAACAGGGAGAGCTTCGAGCAGAGCCTAAAGGTAGAGAAGGAAAACCCAAAGGGAAGGCAGGAGAGACGAGGCATAAAGCTGAAGTCTGATCTCAAGGAGAGGCGTGGGGGGCGGCCCGGCTGCACTCACCACGGAGCCAGCGCGCGCCCGCGTGCGTGTCCTTAGGGCGGATGAGGCGACGCTGCACGTAGCTGCGGCCCACGTACCACAGCATCCAGAGCAGCTGCAGGAGCATGAGCGCGGTCAGAACGCACAGCAGGTCGCTCTTGCCCACACCCGCCGCGTGCACCGCCCAGGCCAGCAGGAACAGCAGCCCCGCCACGAACACGTTCAGCCCGTACTGGCTGCTCAGAGTCTCCGCCAACTTCTGCGGGACACTGGCGCCGCGTCGGGGACCGGAGGCCGGTGGAGAGCCCCGGGCCAAGGGGAGCGGGGGTGGCGGGCATACCGCGATCCCCGACGGCGCGTCACGGAAGGAACCTGCGGATGCTGCGGGAGAGGAGAGCGCGCCCGGGCCCCCAGGCATCTTCCAGTCTGGTCCCCAGGCAGCTGCTCCAGCCCCGCGCGTTGCTGCTGGCTCCTGTCCTTTCCCCACGCCCTCTGGGCACTAACCCGGCTCGCCCGTGCTCTCCGCTCTTGCCCTCCCCCAGGACTCCAGGCCCTTGGTCAGGTCCCAGCCGCCGGCCTCCCTCTCGGAGCTCCCGATGCCGACTCCGGTCCCTGCAGCCCGTTGCCCCTGCAGCTGCGCCTCGAGCCCCGCTGCTCCTCTGCCCTGCCTGTGCCACCCGCACCCCACCCCCGCGCCCAGCCCGCCTACCCCACCCCAGCGCCCCGGAAACGCGGGACCGCAACAGGTGCCGCCCGCCAGCTCCGGGGCTGGCGGGGAGGGGTGGGATGCCAAGGGACATACAAAGTCGCGGGAGCCAGATCAAGGAGTTGCTGGGGGTGTGGCTGCGCCGAGGGTTGTGTCCCCGAAACCTAGAATTCTGGGTGGGCTCGCAGGGCACGAGCGTACATAGGTCCTTCTCATCTGTGTGTCCTGGTCCCTGCCTCTGTCTACTGGATGCTTTTCCGTCTCTCTGTCCTCGACCTACGAGTGTGTTTGGCTCAGTGGGAAGCAACTTTGGGGTTTGTCACTTTTGGATGTCTGTGTGGGGACCTGACCGAGAGCCTCGACGCTGGCTGAGACCGGAGCCAGTACCCAAGGAGAGGCCATCCCTTCCTGTCCTCCTCCGGCGCTGCTTCGCTTCCAGGGGGAACTGAGCCGGGAAAAGGGTCCCCAGTGGTCGCGCGTAGAGTCCAGTTGCTTCCATTCCAAAGCCTTTCAAAGCTCCGCTCTGGTGCCAAGTGGAAGCACAGCCGGTTTCTGCGAAAGAGCGTCCTAAGGTTGACCCTGACCTGGAGGAGAGCTGGAAGCCCAGCAGAGTGGTCTGAGAGGGCAACGGGGAGCAATCGGGACATCCAGCTCTGAGAGTGGAGCTCGGGGCAGGCACAGGCCTAGACGCCCGCTCCGCCTTGGTTTTAACGCTCTAGTGTAGCTGATTTCAATTTCTTCGTATTTTAACAAGGAAACCCGTGTTTTTTGTTTGCAAGGAGCTCTGCACACAGACACTGCAACAGCTGGTGATGGCTGCTAAGATGGGGGGCAGGAGATGAAGGGGGCAGGAAACTTTGGGCCCAATGAGCCCCGGATCTTGCTTTGCCTTCATTCTTAAATTCCTTCATTTGGTCATTCATCCAGTTTATATATAAATAGCCCACATAGATATTTTCTGCGCTCTGTGACTGCCTGACCCTGAGGACTCATTGGGTCCAGGACAGTCCTGGAAGCCAATGGTCAGGTGAGATGCTACGGTACACACTCATTTACTCGGTGCACTGGAGAGCTAACCAGGAACCCTACAGCAGTCCAGCTCTTCCAGGAGACACAGGCAACCCAGGAAAGCCCCCTAGTTAGAAGGCTGAGAGGTTCCCAGGAGGAGGCAGCATCTGCAAGATGCTGGAATACCTGTTCTTGTGGAAGGCAGGAGGCAGGTGGGGAGGGGCTTCTGATGTGTGCAAAGAATGACTGAAATGGCACTAGCCAGATACCCGCAGGTAAGGGCACTTGCCACCAAGCCCGACAACTGGATTTGGATGCCCGGTCTTACATGGTAGGAGAAGACATTCCTACAAGTTGTCCTCTGACCTCCACAGGTCCACAGTGATATGCACACACATTCAATAAATAAGTAGATAAATAAATGTCATTTTCAAAGCCCACAAATTTCATCCTAGTCCCAAACCCATGCCACCCCACAGATTCCAAAGAGCCTTTGATTGCTGAGACTGGGTCTCTGAGAAAATGCCACAAATGCATCACATCACTTCCTGCATGCCTTTCCCAGCATCCTGTGGTGGTGGCTGGTTACTGGCAAGGTCAAAATGAGGTACTTTTCCTTCTGAAATAATATTCAAAGTATCTATGAGTTCCATGGCTAATGTGGAGCATCCCTGCACACATTCCGTGCAGCTCTGTGGCTAATCCCTGTTCACCTTCCAGTTTCCTGATCCTTCCACACACGGTGGTGGTATAGGAGTCACAGTAGGAAATCCACACGGCCATACTACTACCAATTGCATGAGAAACTTCACTCACGTGGGGCTACTTTTTCTGTCATTTTTTTTTTCTAGAGACACCTTTTAGTACACACTAAAGGGGCTCTGAGCTAATACCATGGTCACATGGGTGGCTGTGGGGGGGTTAACATGTATGTGCATATGTGTGGAGGCCAGAAGACAACCCTGAGTGTCCCTCCCCAGCACCGTTCCTGCTCCCCACCCCACTCCAACTTGTCACATAGGCTACGATGAGCAGCCAGTGAGCCTTGGGATCCACTCACGGCTCCCTCCTCAGTGCTGGATTACAAGTGTGTGCCACCATGCTTTTTATTTTGTTTTGTTTTGTTTTTTTCAAGACAGGGTTTCTCTGTGTAGTTTTGGAGCCTGTCCTGGATCTCGCTCTGTAGACCAGGCTGGCCTTGAACTCACAGAGATCCGCCTGGCTCTGCCTCCTGTGTGCTGGGATTAAAGGCGTGCACTGCCGCCGCCGCCGCCGCCGCCACCACCACCACCACCCCACCCTGACTTTCTTTTTTTAATGTAGGTTCTGGGGATTGAGCTTAGGTCTTCATACTTACAAGAAACACCTTACGGAGTAAGCTAAGGCTCCCAGTCCTCCCGTGGCCATGTCTCCTTCATCAGTGTGTGTGAGATCTCATGACAATGATACACCCATAAGTAGACAGATAAGGGCGTCACCAACAGCCTGATGGGAGGTCCTGTATGTCCAGCTCAGGGGAGAAAATTCTCCCTCCCTCTATGGTAAGAGGGTCCAACACAACCCCGCCTCCTCCAGGCGGATCCTTGAAGAAGGTACCCATCTTACTGCTGGGCTCACCGTACCCTTCCGTGTGTTAGTACGCTAAACTACTCAACCCAGTGGATGCCTGTTGGTAAGAGTTCTTTTGAGATGCAGATCTTAACACGGCATCCATTCGGAGATCCATCTTCAGCCCTCTTCCCCACATGTCTTGGTCTTCAGATAGTCATTGACCATTGAGCCTTCCAGAACCATCCATGGCACTGTGCAGGTTTCTGCTCTGCACAGCTCTTTATTCAGACAATACAGAGCATCAGACATACCAGTCAGTCTCCATCTGCTCACAGGTAGGGGTTTTCTTGACTACTGTCCATCATGGTTGGCGCTAGGTGGGGCTGTGAGGCTGTAGTGGACACTTTAGGTTGGTGCCAACTTGTCACGCAGACGCACCGGTAGAGCTGCTTCTCCTATCGTGAGATGGTCTCATGTTACTGTAGATGTGGATTAAAGAATCAAGGTCACGAAGCAGGTGTCAGTCTGGGAAGGACGTGGACCACCTGCAGGTCAACTTGTTCAATGTCTTATATGCCACATGGGCTTGACAACACACACCACTGTGTATGCCCAACCTTGTGGTTGGATAGATCAGATAATACCCAGCTCATAATGGAAGCTGCAGTCCTGTGGTCACTTAATTCTCCAAAACAGGAGAGAGGTTTGTCTAATAGAAAATAACTTAGCTGTAGACGGTCATTTTTTACTCTACAACCCTTTTGATCTGTACCGTGATTTTTCTGTTTTCCTGCGAGACCATATCTAGGACCATTTGCTAAAGCCACCCCCAAGTGTCCTTGGCTTTGTTGGGCTGTAAGATCCTTCAAGTCAGAGCAGTTGGAGTACAGGCTGGTGGACTCCCAGAGTCACCGTCCTTCTGCTACCCACTCAGAACTGGGATGCCAACGTGTAGACTCCACCTGCAAGTCAGCTGGTCATACATGCATTTAAGGATGGTGAAAGCTACACCCCTTCCCTTTGAATCTGGGAAATCCAAGCTGCCCCACGGAGAGGTCAACAAAGAATGAGCCCCGTAGCCAGCACCTACTGCCAACCTCAATGAGGCATCTAGGAAGGGGCTTTCCCAGTCTCAGCTGAGTTTTGCCCCTGTGAGGCAGAAACAAAGTGTCCCTGCCAACCCCTGCTCACATTTCAGATTCCTGAGCAGGATAAATGGTGGCCGTTGTTTCGAGCCACGTACATTTGGGTGTGGTTTGTTATGCAGTAATAGGTACCCGGAACATACAGACACAAGTGGGACTGGGTCCAAAGATCAGAGGAGATCTGGGAGGCTCTCTCCGGTGACCCCTGTTGACAGGGATACAGGACCGTGTAAGGAAAGTTCTGGTGGTCACAAAAGAGATGGAGCATATGTTGTGGGGGGTGAGGGATGCTGTGGACATTTGGCTCACAGCATGTTGAACTCTGGTCTGTTCACTCCTGCCAGGGTATGGGCTGGGAAGGACAGAGCTTTTCATATCCCTTGTGATTCCTCTCTGTCACACACATGATGGAATTCATTCCTTACACTTCATGTAATTTCTTTTTATTCTGAAGGTTCTGTGGCTCAAGCTCAGGATCTTATACATGCTGGACAAGCACTCCACCACTGAGATACATCCTCAGACCTTTTTTAAAAATTGAGATGGGGCCGGGCGGTGGTGGCACACACCTTTAATCCCAGCACTTGGGAGGCAGAGCCAGGTGAATCTCTGTGAGTTCGAGGCCAGCCTGGTCTACAGAGCGAGATCCAGGACAGGCATCAAAACTACACGAAGAAACCCTGTCTCAAAAAACCAAAACAAAAAAAAAAAATTGAGATGGGATGTCCTATGTAGCCCAGACTGGCCTCAAACTTAAAATCTTCCTGTCTCAGTCTCTCAAGAAGCTGAGGTCACAGGCATTTGTCACCACCCCAACACTGTAATTTCTTTTCCAAGGAGGAATAGAGAGATAGAAAGTGGACAGAAAATTCTTCAGTGGTTTTGCTGAATAGGAGGATCAAAGAAATGGGCCTCACTGGAGAAATTCAAGGAAGTCTAATGTGATGTTTGTGTGTAAGAGGAAAATTGTATAATATATCTGCATGCCAACAGGAATGGCTCAGCTCACTGCATGAGGATTACACTCAAAGTAAGGTAGGAAAAGGTTTGTAAACTGGCCGCGGTGGCAGTATTGAGAAGGCCGAGGTAGGAAGTTTGCAGGTTCAAGGTCAGCCCAACCTATGTAGCAAGTTCAAGGCTGGCCTAGGCTATACAAGTCTCAAAACTACTGAGTGAGGGAAGAACTACAGCCATCCTTAAGGCTCAGATTGTTTAGGAATGAATCATCACACTCCAGGGGCATAGGGAGAGAATGTTCCTCAGTTGCAGAACCTGCAAGCCTTCCATGAATTCATGTTCCTTACTGGAATAGTCTATACTCTATTCTTGGACTCCCCAACCAGGGACAGCTGTGCTGCTCTAACACCTTGTGTGCACAAAACAACACAGACCATGACCTCAGTTTAAAGTGTCTGGAGACAGCTGACTATAGAATCCATAACTCTTTCCACTTCAAGGCATGCTGAGCTTAGTCTCCAAGGAATTGTAAATACAGGCCAGCAATGAAGCTCAGTGCTGGAGTGCTCGCGTAGCACAAGCGAGGCCCTGGGCTCCATCTCCAGCACCACTGAACTTTCAAAAGAACATTTATCCCAACCCCAGTCCCCAGGTGCTCCCCCACAACCATACTGCCTGCCACCCTTAGCAAGACATGGTTCACAGTGGCACTTCAGCTGCCTCTGATGAACTTCATTTGCTTAAGGGGACCCAGGCTTTGTGTGTGTGTGTGCAGTATGTGTAGTGTACATGTGTGTGTATGCATGTTCACATGTGTGGAAGCACATGTACGTAGAGAGTACATGTGTATATGCGTAAAGGCTTGAGGTTAACATGGGAGTCTTCTGCTAACACTTTAACTTTTATGTTAAAGCAGGGAGGGTCTCTCTCTACTGAACCTACTACAGATTGCTATTTACGGTAGTCTAGCTAACCAGCTTGTTCCAGGGACTCTGACTCCTGAGCACTGGGATCACAGACAGACTTCCACCTACGTCTGTCTCTTGCATGGGTTCTGGTTGATCCTAACTCCAGCCCTCACGTTTGCTCAGCAGGAGTCATCTCTCCAGCCCCTAGAGACTATTTTTTTTTTTTTTACAGAAAGCAGATTTAGTCAGGAACTTGCTTCAGGTTTCCAGGAAAATCCATCGCCTCCCAAGCCAGGTCCCAGTAGACTTGGAAAGTCCTCATCAGGTTTCCATCATTGTCAACTAGATGACATTGTTCTCTGGATTATGTTCCAGTCCATCCTAACACCCTGGCTTCTCCAGGGCTGCCTCCACCCAGGCTGCTCACGAAACCACCCAGAGGTGCTTCAAGCAAGACAACCAAGCTAGAATCAGAGCCTGAGCGCCAGGAGCCAGGATCAAAACTTGGTCTTGACACTGACGGTCAAAGTCAGAGCATATGCTTGATTCTGTCACAGTCTAACCTTAATGATCAGAATTTGTAACTGTTCATTTCAATATTCATCACTCACAAGGGGTCACTCCTCCCCTTGGCTTATTTAGATGTGGTGAGATGGCGTCACATCATTCATTTCTTTAATGGTTATAATAAAAACAAGGGTTAGGGGCTGGAGAGACAGCCCTCAGTTAAGAGCACATGTTGCTCTTGCAGAGGACCAGAGTTCAGTTTCCAGCACCCAGAGCTGTTCACAAATGCCTGAAATTGCAGTTACAGAGAATTCAACACCCTATTCTGGCCTCTGTGAACACCTATACATAACCTTTCCACAGACACACACACCACACACTATTACAAGTAAAAATATTTTTAAAAAAACTCCAGAAATAATGTGTATAGGAGTTTGGCATGGCAAGTACCAGGAATGAACCCGTGTGTGTACGTGTGCATGTGTGTGTGCACGTTTGCTTATTTAACAGAGGTTGAAACTAGGACCTCATGTATACCAGGCAAATACTCCAGAGGCGCAGCCTTTTTCTTTCCGAGACAGGGTCTCACTAAGTTGCCCAGGCCGGCCCTGACCTTGAGATCCTCTCACGTCAGCCTCCTGAGTAGCTTCAAGAAGTGCCACCAGGTCTGGCTCAAACGAAAGTATTAAATGGCTCCTGAGTAACAGAGTCTTCTCCCTACCATCTTAGTCGACCACAGTATTTGGCCCTTGTCTAACCAGGTTTTAAACCATAGATTGAATTTTCAAAAGTCAAGCCAAGAGAGTCTATAAAATCTGTGTGAGCAACTATCAGAGCCATGTCCCCTAAGGTCGGACAACCACTCCACCTGGTAGGTCAGCAGTCTCCAGCCTGCCCTGGGTCCTCATTGCTGACACCCCTGGCTACCTGACTCTGACCTCTGCCTGACCACTCTCTATTCTAAGTAAGAGTCTCCACACACCTCCTCACACACCAGGTCCAAAGTGGCTTGACTCTACTGATCATGTGTGACCCACCATAAACCTCACTGTTTCTCTTCCCCTCCTCACTCTTGTTCTGACTGTGCCCTATGTCCTGGAGACTAGCATGGGTGCCTTACAAACATTACTTCTATTTCCCTAACCCCAAAGACAAGTATTATTTCCAGTTTCCAGTTTCAGAATTGGAAGTCCTCCAGTTGGTGTGCGGTGTGCCCAAATCCCTGTGGTGACGGCATCAGTCACTTCACAAGGAAGCAAATCCACAAGCATCTCTGTGTCACAATGCTTGTGACAGGCATCACGGGAGCACGTCTCACTACAAAGCACAAACACTGGTTGCCATGGAGTCACTTAAGAACAGAGTAACCTACTCTAAAAGGAGGCTTCATTAACTGTGAACACAGAAGCTAACCCCAAATTTATATTAACAAAATGCACAAGAAAGTTATAAAAATATTTTATTGATGTTATAGGAAAAAAAATCATAGATACTTAAACATTATTAAAAGTGCATATGTTAAAAAATGCTAAAAACCCAATAACTTACATAGTGATAAAATCCAAAGTAGCAGGAAACAGTAAAATGCTTCCGTTTGGTCCTCTCCCTAAAAAGCTATGACAGATATGAGCTCTCCAGTGACTACTAAAGGTGACAACACAATCCCTTCATACTGGAGTCCAGTCACTTATACAAGGGCAGCTAACCCTCAGCTTCTGGAAACTGTGGGCACACTGTGCTCCAGTAACGGACAACCACTGTCTCCAAACTCTGACAGATTAACACTCCTCAGTTCCGTCTAACACAAATGGCTGACAATCACTTGTTTGCGAACACCCAAGAGAAAGATTGTTTATTCAGATTTCAACGGCAGGTTTAGAAAGTCACAGTTGCCATGGAAACCACTCACTTCAGACACCAGTGCATGCTAGGCTTCTCCTTCAGGTCAGTGGCACAAGCTGGATGCTTTGTTCACTTTAAATGCTCACGTTCTTAAGTCTGGAAGAAAACAGCATTTACACACCAAGTGAAACATCTTAAGCTCATGAACTTCCATTTAAAGACAAAGTATATGTGACTGGAGAGATGGTGCAGTGGTTGAAAGCACTGGCTGTTCTTGCACAAGACTGGGACTCAATTCCCAGCACCCACATGAAAGCTCACAACCTCTTCAACTCCAATCCTAAGGGATCCTATGCCTTCTGGCCTCTGTGGGCACCAGATACACGTGATGCACATACATGATGCACATACATATATACAAGCAAACACTCACACACACAAATGTAAATATTTAAAAAGAGGACAATCTGCATGCCTGCCACCACATACAGTTCTCACCGCTAACCAGACACCCAGGAACATGGAAGTCAAAAGCACCAAACATCTGGAAACTCAACCAAACAGCCAGAGTCCAAGATCTCAGCCACTGTGTGTGTCTGTGTGTGTGTGTTTTTTGTGGGGGGTGGGGGGGGATGGGGGTGTGAAATCAGGGTCAGCCAAAGCTGTGGTGACAGCCAGCAACTCCCGTCCAACTAGCAACAGCAGGCTCAAGTGCATCTCTTCCTTCTGATCACATTCCCCCATGAGGGCTGCAGGGCACACACTCCATCAGCGGGGAGTCCTGGTCCTAGTACCACCCATCACTCAGAAGATGACCTCCACTTCCCTGAGCCCCGTTTTCCCTGACTGCAATCCGTCCTGTCAATTGATTTTCTCCAAATTCAGATGTGAGTGGAATGAAGGGAGGGACTGTCTGTCTTTTTCACCCTAATCACAGCATGACCAGTCTCAATACTGTACACTTATTTAATACATGTTATCAACACTCCCAAGCAGGGAGGGGGTGGGTGTTCACAGAGACACATAAATTCTCTAAATAGTATGAAAAGAACAGAATTTTTAAAAGATTTATTTTTATGTGCATGAATGTTTTGCCTATATGTATGCATGTGTGTCACATGTGTGCCTGATGTCTGTGGAGGCCAAGGTGTTAGATCTCCTGGAATCAGAGATACAGAGGGTTGTGAGCCACAATGTAGATGCTAGGAATTAAACCCAGGTCCTCTGGAAGAGCAACCAGTGCTCTTCACCAGTGAGCTACCTCTCCAGCCCCTGAAAGGAATTTTTTAAAAAAAAGGCTGGTATACCCATCTATCCAATATCTACGGAAAATGGTAGAATTTGTCCCAACTTGGCTAAGATCACCCATTATTCCCATACTACTTCTCTCTAAGAACCATCCAGCCAACAGTCATCCACACACTATAAAATGGCCTCATGTGAACTTATCCACATTAAGATACACATGCTGTCTTTTTTTTTTTTAAGATTTATTTATTATGTATACAGTGTTCTGCCTGCATGTGCCCCTACAGGCCAGAAGAGGGCACCAGATCTCATTACAGATGTTTGTGAGCCACCACATGGATGCTGGGAATTGAACTCAGGACCTCTGCAAGAACAGCCTGTGCTCTTAACCACTGAGCCATCTCTCCAGCCCAACACATGCTGTCTTTATGAATTCTCTGAAAGGCAGGCAGGGTGCCGTCTCTAAAAACCAGGCACTTAGAACGACACCTTGTGAAGGCGGCCTCAGTCCTTGCAGCTGTGTTTGTGGTGAATGCTTTGGTGCAGACACAACAGGAAGTGATTGCCAGGCAGTCTGAGGGCGGACTCTCAGGAAGTGACTGCAAGGCGTTTTCACAGTTCCCTGTTCCGGACAGCACTCCAGAGATCTTACCTGAAACTTATCCGAGGAGTGAGATGAACATCACGACCCCCATAAACTGAGTGAAGAGCAGCAAGGGAGTGAAGAATGACCACACATTCCACAGAGCCAGGTTGAAGCTGAAAGAACCCAAAGCACACAGCTGACACAGCAATGGAGATGACACAAGTATGTCCCACTCCAGAGTCTGGGGTTAAGGAGCTCCATCTGAGAACACCTATCCATGTAGTCTTTAGACACAGCACCATGACATGATGATGCCGGTACCAACAGAAGCAGCGCAGTTCCAATAGTACCTGGACCTGGGATCCCACGGGCCACTGAGGGGGCGTGGCTTAGTAGATGTTCAGTCTCTCAGTTAGTGTTGCAGAATGTTTGTTTAACTATGCAAAGACGTGTTGCATTTGTGTAACTGTGTAAAGATGTGTTTTTACCTTGACTGCCCAAGGCACCTGACTGGTCTAATAAAAAGCTGAAGGGCCAACAGTAAGGGAGGAGGTATAGGCAAGACTGGCGGGCAGGAAGAATAAGTAGGGGGAGGAATTTAGGCTTGGGGAAGAAAGAATAGGAGACGACAGGTAGGTGCCAGCAGACAGACAGACAGACACAGAGGAAAGGAGGACATATAGAATAAAAGAAAAGTAAAAAAGCCCTAAGCAAAACGTAGATGAATAGAAACAGGTTAAATTAAGTTAAAAGAGCTAGTGGGACAAACCTCAGCTAAGACTGAAAATTCATAATTAATAATAAGTCTCCATATCTTTCTTTGGAAAGCTGGTCGGTAACCCAAAGAGAAACTCCAACTATAAACAGTACCCAACATAGGGCTCAAATTTCCACACAGGGCCTGAGAAAACTAGAAAAAAAAAAAAAAAAGGCTACGGCTCCTTTAGGAGGCGCTGCTGTGCAGCACGGTACCTGAGCAGCAGCCTTTAGAGTGCCTCTGTAACAGTTTCCTCAGAGTTCTGCTTTCAGAACAACTTCAAGGCTGCTAGCTGAGACGGTCCAGCCTCACAGACTATTCTAGCCAGGACTTCAGACAAGCCCTGCACTTTCCCATTTCACAGAGACTGGACAACAAATGCTGCAGCTAGTCTTCTTAGGACTTGACCATTATCTCAATTTTCTTAAGGTCCCTGGAGGACGCCATCACCCACAGGCAACAGGAAGCAGTCTAGAGAACACAGTGCCTACATTCCCAAGAGGTGGGGTTTTGGTCATTCTGTGGTTTATGGATGTTTGTCATCATTTAGTGGGAATATAGGATAAAAAGACAACTATCAGCCAGGAGGTGGTGACACACGCCTTTAATCCCAGCACTTAGGAGGCAGAGACAGGAGGATCTCTGTGAGTTCGAGGCCAGCCTGGTCTACAAATCAAGTTCCAGGAAAGGTGCAAAGCTACACAGAGAAACCGTCTCGAAAAACCAAAAAAGACTACTATTCTTCAAAACTATTCATCTCAAATATTTTACATTGAGATATTACATATTACATTTACATATGGATTTTGCACACTGATAACAAATTTAAGGTTACTTTTGTTATATATATGTTTCTACTCTTGTTTAAGGTATTGTACCTATGCAGCTCATTTAAAAATGTACTATAAAGTTCTAGTCCTTCAAAGCTATTATTACAACCTGCTTAGGATAATTTTAAAATGTAGGTTAGTAGTTAGTCAAGCTTTGTAGTCATGTTAGGTATGTTTTCAAGGTTAAACAGATAGGTGGCCTTCAAACACTTCAGAGCCCTACAGAATATGGCACTTATGATGTATAATAACCTAAGACTCTTCATGACAGTGAGACATGTGGTGGTATTGTGTTCCCCAAAATATTGTGTACCTTAATAAACTTATCTGGGGTCAGAGACGGAACAGCCACAATATTAAACATAGAGGTTAGGCAGTGGTAGCACACGCCTTTAATCCTAGCATTCCAGAGGCAGAAATCCATGTGTTCAAGGATACAGCCAAGCATGGTGACTCTCACGCCTTTAATCCCAGAAAGCAAGCCTTCAATCCCAGGGAGTGGTGGTAGAAAACAGAAAGGTATATAAGGCATGAGGACCAGAAACTAGAGGCATTTGGCCTGGAGAAGCATTTGGCCTGGTTAAGCTTTCAGGCTTTCGAGCAGCAGTTCAGCCGAGACCCATTCTGGATGAAGACTCAGAGGCCTCCAGTCTGAGGAAACAAGACCAGCCGAGAAGTTGGCCAGGTGAGGATAGCTGTGGCTTATTCTGTCTCTCTGACCTTCCAGTGTTCACCCCAATACCTGGCTCAAGTTTGACTTTATTAATAAGTACCTTTAAGATTCATGCTACAGAGACACATCTGCTCCTGGCAGCACCAATCTACTTCATAAAAGGATGATGGGCATGGAAGAATCTCCATATGGAGTTTGCTTTAAGTGGGGCAAAGCCAGTCACTGCCCTTGCCTCACTGCTAAGAGTATACTGGACAAACTGGACAAGCAGGACACAAAGGAAAAAGACTGCCGAAACTTTGCCAAGACAAGGAGGGACAGTTCTTCAAAATTCCTGCTTCACAGAAAAGTCTGTTAGATATTCCAGGCTCGTAGGTGGAAGATGGATGCTCCTACGAGGCAGAGGAACCTTGGGTGACTGTCCAGGCAGTCAGCTGCTTCTGTCATCTCTATAGTTTTGGAAGTTGCTTGCTCTGCACTTCTGTTTACTCAGGTAACACTATATCCTTCTCGGGTCTCTGATGGAGTTGAAGATGAGAAAGTTATAGTTTTCCTTGTTATCAAATTCAGAAAAGAAACATACATAAGAGATGTAAACTTTATATGGTTGACAAACATAAAAGCTTAAACTGTTTAAGAAAATGTTTTGAGGTCTAAAAAGATAATTTTGGGTTGGTAATACAAGTTAGGATAGAAAGCAAATTAGGCTCACAACTTCAGACTCACCAAGATGGGATAGATAATGGAGTATTTTCTCTGAATTTGCCAAATGCAAATGAAATAGATATTGTAAATGTAATTCTTACTTGATAACTGTTCTTACTGTATATACTCTTACCATGTTAAAGCTAAAACCTTTCTTTTTAGTTGGACAAAAAGGAGGAAATGCTGCAGAATATTTGTTTAACTACGCATTGCATAGTTATTGTACTGCATTTGTTTAATTATGTAAAGATGTGTTGCTGTTTTACCTTGCCTGATTAAGGCAACTGACTGATCTAATAAAAAGCTGAATGGCTAATAAATAGCAAGGGAAGAGGTGTAGGTGGGACTTGTGGGCAGGGAGAGTAAGTGTCTTTATTTGGAAAGTTGGATGGTGGCCCAAAGAAAATTTCAACTACAAGTTAGCATGTGGGATGGACCACAAACTCAAATGGCTGCATTCTGCTTTATCATCTCAGGCATCATTATAAGAAAAAGATGAAATGACTCTTAAAACAGAATAGAAAAGCAATGGTGTAGACGACGCTATAAAATCTTCATTGTGGAAAAACAGTATTCTTGTCACCAAATGAAATAAAACCCTTTCTAAAAGCAAAGCGTTTCAGTAACTGAACTGACAGGAGGAGAAGCTACCAGGGGGACCATAAAACAAATGAATAAGCTCTCCAGTCAGCTATGGGTTAATATGACATGACATATAATCCTGGGTAAATACAGATGTCAAATAACCACAAGTCACGGGTCTAAAACTAATCTGGCATTTCTTGGGATGCTCCCACTACAGGAGACAAAACAACCACGCTGGTCCACCCTCACCACAGAAGGGTAACACTGACCTCAAACTGGCAAGCAGCCCAACGACAGCTGAAATTGGGTCAAAGAAAGTGCATTTACGCAGAATATACACATACCTTTAGGACTTTTGTACAAAAACAAGGATCTTTACATAAAGAAAAGCCAAAGAGCTGAAGCTTGGTTTTCTCTAAGAGATATTTTTCTATAACTAAAAGGCTTTTCTTCACTGAGCAAGTATTACTTTTTTTCCTAGTCTCTCTTCTTCACTGAGTATCTGTGAACTTACAAAGGTAGGTTCACTTGGCACTGTGTGAACATGAAACTAGCTGGGTGTGTAAGAGGGAATGGGTTGGGCAGTCCTGGTGTGCGCATACTGTGAAAGACATGTAACCTTGAAAAGGCACAGCTGCTCCTACACTGTGCCACTAGACACTCAGGGAAAAGAGGACAGGTGTCCCTTCAGACCTGGGGATCATTAGCTCCAAGATCTGGCAGAGACACAAATCTCCAAAGGCTCAAGTGTCTTATGAAGAATACTGAATCTGCAGAGATCACCTGTACCTTCGCCCACATCCTTATGTCATACCTCTAGGATCCTGACAGCACCACATACTGTGAACTGCTACACACGGCACCGTTTCTATGTTGGTTAGAGAGCAAGAGAGAGAAAAAAAGTCTGCACATGCTCATCACAGATGGCATTCACTTTGGGGGACAGTGGCTGGTTGAATCTATGAATATGGAACCCACAGATAAAGACAGAGACAGCTTATGCTATCTAATGAAGCTGGAGGTATGTACACTTGGGTGATGCACTGACTTCACCCTTCCAGGTATATGCACACTCATGTAAAGCCAACAGAGAACAGGAGTGTTCTTAATGGCATCCTTCAAAACAACACCAACTATGAACAGCCTGACTGTGTGGCAGCATAACAGATACACGCAGTGGATGACAAATGGCAATGAACAAGTGCTGGGAGAAAACACCAAGTGAACAGCACACACTTCACATATGAGTTAAATTAACATAAAGAATGGCGACTGCACAAATTACCTTCTCTAAGTTCAGAACACAGACAAACGAAACAGTGTTTATGGGATGCAAAAGTAGTATGTGCAGCATTTGCATGTAGCAGGAAGGTACATCGAAGCAAGGGTCAGGAGTGATCACCAGGACAGGGGCTCTGCTCCTCCCTGACCTAAGTGAGATCTGCAGCAGTGCTCAACTCATGATTAATTCATTCAGCTGCACTTGGTGTTCCTTTTGTGTGTCTTAGCCATCACAATGAAAGGCACTTAATAAACAAAACACAGAGTGTGTGCAGAGGTCGCCAACTGTGTCTCAAATAACTAAGGCAGATCAAGAGAGAAAGAAATGAAGAGAGGAGACCCCAAAGGACAGAGTACCTGGGAACCCCTACCCTGCTGCTTAATTTAGGTTCTGGGTTACGTTCATCATTACATGACCACAGAAGGACTGCTTTTCATTCACATTCAACTTTTCAACAGCCACTCACCAAATCCCCGCTGCGATGAAAGTTGCAGTTGTGATGGGCACCAGCATGGGGTACTTGACATCATACTCTTCAATCCCCCGGTACCATTCCAGATAGACTATGCAGTAAAAGGCAATGGACAGGCTGACAAACAGTAGGGCCCCGCCGAAGAGAAACCAGCTGTGGAGACAAGAAGAAGAGAGTGCTGACAGCCCTGGGAGAAGCAGCAGAGACTTCCATGGCCTCCGTCTTTGGGTATGAGGTCATGTCTTCTGCCTCTAAGAGCACACTGTGTTGAGGCCAGGCCTATGGTTTCAACTTTCTCTCATCCCCAGAGCCCTGTCTCAGTGTTTGATGTCTATACTGTCTCTGGCACAGAAGGGCATGTGGTCCCAAACCCCACTTATCGCTGTGGTTGATCCAACACATCATCTGTATGGAATCAGTTTTAACGGCCACTTCTAGGAAAGCCCAATAAAAAGAGACACACCTAAAGCCCTGAAAAGTCTACCTTCCCAGCACAGGCTCGCTAGGCAACACTCCCAGGTGTTCCCGACATCCGGCACACACGCCTACCCAGCAGCAGTGCAGCCTGCTAATGAGTCTGCTACAGCAGAAAACGAGCTGCTGGAATCAGAAATGCCCCCGCCTCCATGCCAGACCCATCCTGTACTCGTCCCAAGTTCCAATGAGGAAAACGCACTCGCTAAAGTGGCATTGCAGGTCCTCTCCCCTCTCCCAGCGGGTTCTAAACCAGCCGAGAGATGAAGTTTGCTGGTGGGCTAAAATGTATCAGCTTTGTCACTGACGGAGCGGAGAGAAGAGCATGGCTTTGGACGGTGGTGACAAAGCCTGTGCTGACACTAAATCCCACACACAGACTTATTTCTAGGTTCCAGACAACAATGAAAACCTCCACCCTGTTAGTGTTCCCTCTGCAAAATGAAAGCAGGGAAAGCCAGAAGAGTCTGAAGGAAGCCTGGAGGAAGCAGATGCCCAAGAGTGGCGCTGGGTTCCAGTTCTTCATCTACAACACTCCTAGGCAAAGTCACAAGACCCACCAGGGAATGGTGATAGGATGCAGGGATGGGGAGGGACCGGTATTTAAAGCAATGCCTCCTCACAGAAGAGCAAGCAGCCCCTTCCCCAGGATTTAAATGAACTCCTCATGCCTCACACCCTTGGCAGCTCGTTCCTTCTGTCTGCTTGGTTTCCTCCACAAGCAGTCTATGACCTCAAGACTTCTTTGAGGACCGTATTTCCCATAATCCAGCAAGACTGAATTCCTGTCTCCATCTTTTATGGCCCTGCTGTTAGGTCCAGTCACCGCTCTTGGCACTAAACATAGCCCTCAGGTGCCAGCTGTGACATCACCAACATCACCCCCTTTTCTGATACAGCTGATGGCCTCCACACTATTCGCACAGGATCCACAATTGCTACATCACGGTCAACTCCTGGAATGACAGACAGGGCTCTCTGCCCCTGGGTATAAAGGGCTATTTGACACCAGGACTCAGACCGAAGACTCCTCCCACTGACCTTCAAGGCAACTCTGAGTCACATCCTCTAATCACCCCCTTCTTAACTACTCTGAAACACACCTTTCTCAGGCCACAGTTCTCACTCTCCTCTAGTTCTCAGGCCTTTTTCTCCAGTCCGTCTGGAGGCACAAGTGACGATTTCAAATTACATAGAACCAGCTAACATTGCACGTATGGGGAATATGGGAAGCGGGGATACATGAGAGGATCACGTGAGATAGGAAGACGACAATTAAGATGTTACGTATACTAAATCCCCAGAACTACTGTAAGTGAATAGCTGCCCCCTTTGGCTAACATGTCTTAGTCTTTTCTGTATCACCAGTAGTTGCCTCCAATATCATGCCTGACAGAGACTAACAATTAAATGGACTTTGGGGTGTGTGTGTGTGTGTGTGTGTGTGTGTGTGTGTGTGTGTGTGTGTG
>CABHPR010156750.1:4105-14817 GCA_902168415.1 Peromyscus melanophrys
GCATGGTGTTGAGTTGTGCATCACTAATGCATGGTGTTGAGTTGTGCTTGGTGCTGAGTTGTGCACCACTAGTGCTTTGTGTTGAGTTGTGTGTCTCTAGTGCTTAGTGCTGAGTTGTGTGTCGTTCCTCATGCTAGGTGCTGGGCACCACTCACGCTGGGTGCTAAAGCCGTGGATGAAAGGTTGAGGGAAAAAGAGAGAATTCTTACCCACACATGGGAGACATGTCTTCTTACTATACAGTAAATTTGTTACTTGCACAGCACAGAGAGAAGCCTGGACCTTGAACATTCCAATGGAGCCCTGAGCAGGCTGAGTGGGAGAGGTGTTAAAATAACAGTCCCTCCCCCAGATGGCTGCCTCACCAAGTAGATTTACTTTCAGTGAACACTGAGCAGGCTTTTCAACTCACTCTCAGCCTCCACGGAGCCCCCTACAAAGTCAGAGAAAGTGACAGAATGCAGATGAAGTCACCAGGGGGAACCCAGTCCTCTGGTCAACCGTGGGCTGTGCATGATTCAATCCCCCTCCACCCTGTGCTCAGGATCTCACTGGGATCACAGGAGACTGAGGACCAAATTGAGTCCTTATTTCCATTCACTTGCTGTGATTAAATCACTCACAAAGATGTGTTAAAATGCCAACAAATTCAGACTACACCACTCAGCCCCCTTGGCAGTCTTAGGTCATGCTCCTATAGAGTGCTGAAGTGCTGAGGACCACAGGACCCTTCCTTTCTATTAAATCTGCATGACTGAGGGTTTGGGGGGTGTGCAGTGATGACAGTGAAGATTTCCTGTAAATTGTAAATTGTGGAACAAAAACGAGAAACTAGATGTGGAGAACCTCCCAGAATGGGATTCTCTGCTGGTTTTAGAATGTGTGCAAGTCAGTCAGAAGTTGCATTTAGTTATGTAGAAAGTCCAGTTGTCTTTGTTGTTTAGACTACAACCATATTTAAGGGGAGAAATACTACATACACACACACATATGTATACACACACATAAGGTTGTGTGTGTGTGTGTGTGTGTTTGTGTGTGCATGTATATGTGTGTATGAAGGTTGGATACACAGTGTAAATTTTGAATATGTCTGGGCTTCAGGAGGCAAGGATCTTAAATCATAAATTAATTTCCATAGAGTTTGAGCATTTCTAGAATAAATTCCTTTGATTGTTAACCATTTCAGATATGGTGGTCTGTGGAGATGGCTCAGTGGGGACAAGCATATGGACCTAGTTTGCAGAAGTTTGGCACTGTGACATTCAGCTGTGAACCCAGACTGGGGTTGTTTGGGAAAAGGAATAGGCAGATCCCAGGAGCTTGCTGGCCAGCCAGTTTCTCCAAAACAGCGAGCCCCAGTCTCAGTGAGACCCTGTATTAGTTACTCTCTGCTGCTGTGGTAAAGTATCATTGCCCAAACCAAGTTATAGACCAAAGTGTTTATTTTGGCTTACAGTTTGAAAGGGAAATATTGTAATGGCTGAGGAAGCATGGCAACAGGCCTATGGAACAGGAAGCTGAGCAACCACGTCTTCATCCACACCAGGAAGTCCTGGAGGGAACAGGAAGTGGGGGGAGACTGTAAGCTCTCAAAGCCCACTCCAATGACTTACTTCCTCCAGCAAGGCTCCACCTTCTGGATGTTTTATAACCTCCCTAAACAGAGCTGGATGCCAGAAATGGGGATGCAACTGTCTTTCTCTGGTGGCTGGGCTCTGCATTTGAATGCAACCATTACCTCCTTTTCAGTAAGGAGTAGCATCATTCTCCAGGCTGGATAGTAAGGGTGAGTGTAAGGGAGATGGGAGACAACTTCCACCCTGACCTTCCAGTTCCAAACTAGTTCCTGGAATTGAATCCGTTTCTGCTCAGAGTACCCGAGATGGTTTCTGTTTTGTGGTCTGGACTTTGGCTGATCCACAGAGAGATGAAAATATCCAGGTAGAATTTCATCAGAGAGGAGGTTCCTGCAGAGAATGGAATGAGTTGCGTCCTTGACTCGGATGTCTGCGGGCTGACTGGAAGAAATGTGGCTACAGCCAATGACGTTTCAGGAGGTAGTAAAAATTAAAGTGGGGAAAAAAAGATTTAAATGATATTTTCTCAGAAAGCCAAAGACAAAGCTAAAAACTGAGGGTTCTTCTGTATACACTTAGAGAAAAAGCAGGTGTGCTTTTCAAGTTTAATGACTATTGCAAATGAGAGAGCTAGAGAGAGAGAGATACTGGCTATCTGTGAGAGTGTTGCTCTATGGGAGTTTTTTCATTGGAGTCTTAAGTTCTATTTAGTAGCCTATGTTGAAAGAGTACTGTGTAGCTGGCATAAAAAGAGAGAAAATTGATTTCTTTCTATTCCTGATGATGAAGCCTAGAAGTATGTTTGTTGGTGATCTCCAGACATATCCACAGAGGTAAGAATCAAGACAGTCAAATGCAATCAAATGCAATGCTAATAAAAACAACTGTGACATCTACCATTCCAGTGCCCAGCACATCTCTGAAATGTTGAGACTGACATCTCTGCTGCCCTGAAGTCCAGTATCATGACAATAGCACTAGCAGCCTGGATGCTGCCCTCTCTCCCACTCCACTGGGTTTGTAATTTATCCACTAACTTCACGTTCATTTGTAGCATGGATGGAAACAATGCTAACAACATCAAAGTTCTGGGAAATTAATTGAAATTATGTGTGTAAAGTACTTTAAATTGAAAAGCACGTAAAATTATAAAGGAGGCAAATGTGTTTTCAAGTGGACAGACTTTTGCTATGTGCAAGGATTCTTCCAGAATTTTCTTTTCACAGGATGTCAGAAGTGTTTCAGTCAGCAGCATAAATATGCTAATTGGAAGTAGATGACCATAATCTGTGGCATTTTCATAGAGGTTTGTTGTAACCTCAACTGTGCGTAGCTAAGAGAGAAATCTGATTAAAACAATTAATCAGTGACCCATTCAGGCGATCTCAAAATACAAGTCCATAATGCCCAGCTAAGACAATGTCTCCATTCTCAAACTGGTCTACAGTGTTTTCACAATTCAAAGTAGAGTCTCAGGGCTTCTCTTGCCTCCTCTGGAGTCACCTAGGATGGGAAGAAGCAAGGTAAGACAAAAGCAGAAAGATGGTGTTGCCCATCTGCTCGCAGGACCCTCAAGGCAGAGAGAACTCTGCGCTCATTCTTCTGTTTTTCTCCTGCAAGACGCCCAAGGCTCATGTTTGTCTGAGAACAGCTTTCAGCACACAGCGTCTCTGGATTCTGGGACCAGTCTTCTCCTATCATAAGAATCAGAATATACAAAGCTCAGCTGTCTGTATTTTTCTCGTTCCCCTCCTCTCACCTCTGTGCAGAGTCTTCTCATAAATTCCTCTTATGTCCCTCTAAGCTGAGCTCCTGTCTGTGTTCTGATGAGATACCAACTAGGCCATAGTTTCCCCACTAGACATGACAGTGGAGAACCATGAACAGAAAGGAGTCTCATGGCAGGTGGCAAAAGTTGACCAAGGAGTTTGAATTGGTTACTTTTCTATTGCAACACTGATAAAATGTTGATAAAATGCCATGACCAAAAGCAACAGAAGGGAGAGTTTTATTGTGGCTTTTAGTTCCAGAGGGCTAGAGTCCATTGTGGCTGGGACAGTATGACACGGTAGCAGGAACAGGATGCTGGCTGCATCACATGACATCTGCACACATGAAGCAGAGACAGCAGGACGTGAACCCCAATGACATGCTTCTTCCAGCAATGTGCCTTCTCCTACAGAGTTCATAACCTCCCAAACAGCACCACTGATTGGGGACCAAGTGTTCAAATGCGTGAGCCTATGGGGACATTCCTCATTCAAACCACCAGTTCTTCCCAGGGACCAGGGTCAAGGCATAATGAAAGGACATACCCCAGATTTAGGAATGGGGTCTTCAAGTGTATTTCTGGGATGGTTTTTTTTTTAATCACCCCCCCCCCCCTCTTACACTGAGAGATTTTATCCATTTGTTTTCCATTTGGTGGAGAGGAAGCTCTACGTTATTGTTCTGATGACTTGCATGTGGACTGTTCCCCATGGGCTGATTGATGAAGCTCATGTTTTATATATGCCTTATTCAAATAGACTGGAGATAATTTTCAACAGTATTATTACTGCACCTGCATTTTGACTGGCCTGTCACATGAGGTCAGATATGGGACTTTGAGTCATTAGTATTCAAAGAAATTTGGGGGCATTGGAACATTGTGGATTTTCAGATTAGGGATGCTTATGCTGAGGTAAGGACCAAGCTTGATTTCTGGTGGTTTGAGAATATTAAGTAATGTCCCTCGAAGTACTATTCTGTTCCATCCTTGCAGATGCCACCTACCACTTTATATAATTATTAAGCTTAAAGATGAAGTTGTAAGATGAACAGTTTTGGCTACAGTGTCTTTGCTGTGTGGCTCCCACACACAAATAAAAATCATTGTTGTTTATAATTTAAGATTATCAACACCGTGAAAACATAGAGTGCTCCTTTCATTTTATGAACTGGATGTCAGTGGTCCACCTTCCCTCCCGTAGTGGAGCCTCTTCCTTGCTTTGGCTACTTACTGAACATCATTCATATTTTTCCTGTGTTCTGGCAGGGAGATCAAGTTTGCTTATCCCACAGTCTGCTGAGTCTCTTCTACTACTAAACCTTATGAGTGACATTAAAAAAGCTAATCTTTTTATAAGCAAAATAATTAGTATACTCTATAGCATCCTGTGTTATAGGATAAGGGTTCCCAATCTGGAAAATTCAGACTGATTTTCAAAGAAAAAGCAATGTTCATGGCACTATGAACTATGCTGACGTTTGTCTTTTACATAGGTCACCCATAGAGTCAATTCTCTCCTTGCACTATGTGCAGGGATTGAACTTAGGTTGCCACCCTTGGCAGCAAACACCTTTACCCACTGAGCCATTTGCTTGGCCTTCATTAGCTCTTATGTGACACATCCTATCAAAATTATCAAGCTATTAGAAATAGGCTAGATTTTCATTTTGGCCCAAAGAATTCTGAATAGCACTTTTACAAACCACACACACACACAAATTGGCAGAACAGATTGCAGAAATTATAACTAAGCTAGAGGACATTTTCTATTTCTAGAATAAAATGTTGCTTGTATCCAAGGAGCATTGTTGTTTTGGGTTTGGGCTCTCTTTCCACAGAAGCCTGGGATTTTATTTTTCATCTCAGCCTGTGAGGAGAGCAGTTAGGTGCTAGGATAACCCCAAGTCAGAGCATTTGGATGGAGTCTAAAGGGGTGTGAGCCTTCTGGGACTTAGGCTGAGTTTCACATTCAGGTCACACTGACCTTGGGGAGGAGGCCCTGAATTCCTCATAAAATCTGTTTCTCCTGGGGGCTCAAGAGACAGTTGGAAAGAGGAGGCTCCAGAGCACCCATAGATGACCCCTTTATTTTACAACTGGGGAAAATGAAACCAAGAAAGGGAAGTTCTTTATTTGTGGTCCCATGGGTCCTAGTATTCAGACTTCAGAGACCAGCAAACCTTCCCAGTTTTGAGGTGTGTCTTTGGTTGGCTCACCAATGTGACCTAGCACACCAGCACCAGATGACTGGGAAAACAGACCTCACTACACAGGAATTTGTCCATCTACCCAAGGGCCTGGTTTTCATCAGGGACGTTTACAGTTTGTGTTCTTGCTAGGACTGAATTTTCTCTTAATCTTGGTGTCTGTTTTAGTTTGCTTTCTCTTGCTGGGATAAAACGCCTTGACCAAAAGCAACTCAGGAGAGAAGGTTTTTGTTAGCTTCTACTTCCAGGCCACAATGCTTATTGAGAAGAAGTCAAGGCAGGGCCTTGAAGAGGCTGCTCAGAGGACATCCACAATCAAGAGCAGAGAGAGAATACATACTTTCTTGCTTGCTTGCTGCCTAGTTCTCTCTCATCTACTGTCTTTGTCTCATATAATTCAGGATTCCCTGCCTAGGGAATTGTGTTACCAGGATGGGCTGTGTCTTTCTGTGTTGATTTACATCATAGACAGTCCCTTGCAGAAAAGCACATAGTCCAACCTGTTCTACCTATTTCTCCAACCCAGGACAAACTGCACAAGTCAATGCTCTCCTTCCTCCACATGGGTCCCAGGAATCAAACCCAGGTGATCAGGCTTGATGGCAAACACCTTTACCCACTGTACCATCTAGCTAACCACAGACTCTACCTCTCAGATGTCAAAATGCCTCAGCACCTCTATACTTCCAGCACATTAGCCTCTGGAGAAGTGCTAAAATCAGCACTTCACATGGGAAAACCAATCGTTTCTCAGCAGCTGTTAATGTCTGTACTGTTAACAGAGGTGACCGCTTTGCTCACTGGCTCTGACATCCACATGTTTACTCAAAGGCCGTTTTTCAGCACATGCTCTATGCCAAGCACCAATATTGTCTTGGGGGAGTAACACACCCAGCTTTTGTCTTGTCAAGAATAAGAAGTAAAAACATGTCTACCCCTAGCTGGATAATACATTTCTTCTCTTAACACTCATTTTAACTCTCTTACCATTGCTTTTTAATAAAGATAAGATCATTATTATAATATATATAATTATACATATTATTAATCTTCTTAAAATGGTCATTCATTTTTTTAGTTTTACTCATCTTAAAAATTGAACCACTGTATCTAGTTGTACAAGCCTATACTCCAAGGTACTCTGGAGGCTGAAGAGGAGGGGCATAAGTTCAAGGCTGGCCTAGGTAACTTAGAGATACTCTGTCTCAAAAACAGAAAATACAAAAAAAAAATTGGGGTGGGGAAGTATAGCTTGGTGATAGAGCCCTTGCCTAGTGTATGCTGGCCCTGCATCGAACCTGGAGTCCTAGAAAACAGTACGCATATGAAACAAAGCAGAACTTTGTGACAGAAGATAGCTAAGTAGACAGTAAACACTCAGAAATGTGTTCAGTAGCATGATCTAGCAGAGAAATGCAAACTAAATAAGATACTACTGCACTTCCTTCAGCAAGAGAGCCAAAATGTCACAGTTAAAGCAAGCAAATCAAAATGCTGGTGTGAGTTTGAAACCACTAGAAAACTTATTTATTGCTGGTGGGGTAGCATGGCGTGCCTAAAGTCATAGTTATCTTAAGGAATTGCTTGAAGGAATCTACTACACACAGATACACACTATCCTATGTGTCGTGGAAATTCCACTTCTGGTTATGTATTCCAGAAAAAAAGTGGTTATGTTTACCAAGAGATAAATAGAAGAATGTTTATGTTAACATTATTAACAACAGCAAAAATCTGGAAATAATCCAAATGAAATAAAATATAAATATATTAAAATATAATAAACAAATCATATTATATTTAAGCCAACTAAAACTGCATAAGAATTAAAATTAATGAATACATGAAACAACAAAGAGATCCATGTGCCTTATGTTGAGTGAAAAAAAATTAAGATGCTTGAAAGTATTTGATTTATATCCTGAAGCAGATTAAGCAGATTTATGGTGCTAGAGATGACAATAATGAAGTAAACCGAAGAGAGTGGTGGGGGATACCTAGGATTCTGGATATGCTCGATATGCTCTGTATCCTGATGGGGACTGTGTGGGTAGATTATGCAAATATATATTAAGATGTAGAAGAATGATATATATATATATATATATATATATATATATACACACTCACTTTACAGTATGCAAGCTGACTCTCAATTTAAAAAATTGAAAATATGGTCTGTCAATGGACAGACCTACAGTTGGCTCCCATTCATGGGCTTATACCTCATTCTCTCCAACTCTTCTATTAAGTCTCTTATCTTCTCTTTGTAGACATAAACATGGGGCTGGGTGTTTTTTGCAATTTCTACCAAAAAAGCAGCTTAAAGGCCAGGGTGTTTATCAAATAGATAGCCCCAGTGAACAGTGAGTCTGTGTGGGAAGGAGAAGGTTCCCAGCCCCCAGCATGGGCAACATCAGAAGAGAGGTTTCATGAGCATGTGCTCTGCCTCCCGTTTCCAACCACACCAAGACAAGTGCTAGGCTTAGCTCAAGGATGCATGGGGTGTTATTATCGTAACAACAAATCATAATTTAGTTTGCATGTGACTCTTAACCAATCTCATAAAAGTGCTGTGTTATATGTGTGGCCTTCAGCTAATTATAATCGGTTCAGGCATCATGGAAAGATTGGGAGAGTATGTGCCACAACTCTTGGAAGAATTAATGTCTCCATTGGGGTGTGGAGGAACAAGGGTTTTAATCACTCACAGCCTTTTCTCACCTTTAAATGTGTTATAGATTCAAAATGTATTTCTAGGCAGAAAAATCTAGATTTTTGGCTCACAATCTAAAAAAACCCATGTGTCCCACCCCAGCAACTGATAGCTTTTCAAGCTATTAATAGTCTGATCCCTGTATACTTGGTTCTCTGATATTTTTAGAGTCTGTATTGGAGTGCAATAAATTGTTCCTCTTTCTTCTTAAAAAATGTAATTATTGAGACCAGATTCTGCCAACAACAACTTTCAGAATAAAATAATAGCATGGAATGGTTAAAATCCACACTATTACCATGTTTGCATTGTTACAGTGAGAAGTATTTTTAGTGTTTTATTTCATGAAAACAGGGCGTTCTGTGTAGGCCATCATTACATTAGTTTATGTTTACTGTACTTTCCTTAAAATCACCCTTGTAGGGGGTGCAGAATGTATGTGTTCTTTCAATAGGGAATATAGCTCACTAGAAAGTCAAATCAAGAGAAAACCACTTCAGGAAATGATTACAGCAAAAGGTATGAAATTACACCCACTTCGCTAATTACTGCTAATCTAATTTTATTTTTAGCTTCTAAGACAACACCTCAAAAACTCACTTCTCCTAGATGACCTGTATAATTGTGATTTTATAATCCCAATAAAAGTAGCCTGATAATAATGGCAGAGACAAGGAAAGCACCCTTGGAGTTTTTAACTATAATTCCCAGTTACTGCCCATAGCTTCCTCTGCAGTCTATGGAGAGGAAGGCATGTGCAAACCCACACAATGGATATGTGGAGTTTAAGGACCAATGTCGTTTATCTGCCAACCAGAAATACTCAAAGATCAAGATGTGTAGAATACCACCAACTCCCCATCCTCACACGACCCAGGAACCTTGGGCTTGTAGTTCTTCATCTCAGACATCCTGTCCTTGCTCAGAACCAGGGCGACTGTGTGGCTGGGCAGCCTGTTGCATCTCTAGTTCCTCCTCTCTCCACCATGCTCTCTCCTCTCCGTTCCTCCATCTTTCCCACCTCTCCATTGCATATTTGTTCAGCATGGTGGCATTGGAAAGTGCAGTGTGTCACTATATTTATTGCCCAAATAGCTTTACATGCAAATATTCACTTCAACGAGTCTTTGGTCTGGTTCAAGGTTCTGGTTGCTAAAGCACCATAAATACTGGACCATTGCTGAGACTCCTCTCAGATATCCTGCTGTTGCCCAGAGTCAGGGTGATGTTGGGGCTAGGTAGGGTGTTCCGGCACAGGTTTTGTGTGAGCTCCTGGGTGCCTCACATCTCCCTGCTCTAGAGGCTAGCCTGCCTGGACCTTTGTGCTTGTAGCCTGTCTCTGGTCAGGGTAGGCAATGCAGTGGCTCCATGTTGGGGGCCAGCAGGTGGTGGGACTAGGGCTGGCCCTATTCAGTAATGTCCTGTTGCCTTAGGAGCATCGGATGCCACAATCCACCCCAGCCTCCGTGCTGGCCACTGGGCAGGACTAATGTGATTGTAGGCTGTGGAGAGCACTGCTGCCCTATGCGTTCCATCTCCCATCAGGGCTGGCAGCAGCATCTACAGAACATCTCCCTGTCGTTGGTGCCAGCAGCCCCATGGCTCATCTGGCACTACCTTTGTGCTTGTGGCCTCACTGAGATCCAAAGGGTACAGATTTGCCATTCTGCACCATGCTTGGCTATATTCCACCATTTTCCCCCAATTTGATGAGTCCCCATAAGACTTGCTTTTTCCCCCTTAGTTGTTCCTGAGCTATTGTGGGCTCCACAGACTCCTTTTCGACCACGGTGTCACCCTTTGGAGCCCCCATGGGTCTCTCAGACTTCTCAGAGCTCAGGAACATGCCTTCATCTTTGTAGGAAAATGATTTTTTAGGAAACTTGATCATGAAATCACCCAGATTCATTTCGGAGCTCTCCTTTTTGCTCTGTGCAGCCGTTATACCTAAGTTATAACTGTACCTAACCCTCTTCCAAGCTGTGGATAAAACATTCTGCTCATCTTTTGTACATCTTTCTGTAGGTATGAAATGTCCAAGGGTTGCTTATTCTTCCTGGTAGCAGCCATCCTAACAGGATCACCACTGTAGCCATCCTGACATGGTCACCACTGTGCTTTCCTCTGAACCTTGTGTGTTTGTCTCAAAAAATGAAGAAGCAAACAAAACTCCAAAAGAAATTAATTTTCCAAATTATTTCCTTGTTCTAAGAGCACATTTTCTTATTATGGGTCAGTATTTATTATTTTCCTTCAAAATACAAACACCTTAAAATGTAAACAACTTCATCAACTCCTCCCACCACCCGCTGCAATCTCTGAAGGTTACCTACTGCTCTTTGAGTTCTGATGGTAACACAGGAAGCCCTGTGTGTAAGACCTGGTAGATTTCACTGTAACTGTGTGTGTGTGTGTGTGTGTGTGTGTGTGTGTGTGTG
>CABHPR010156751.1:0-18614 GCA_902168415.1 Peromyscus melanophrys
TTTATGTGGACCATATACTAGCTTCCTCACCTATTCTCCCTGGCTATACTTTGTTACTAGAATGTTTGCTTTCTCCTACATCCTAATGATGTCAATAATAGCATTAGGATCAATTAGATTATCAATATAATCTTTGTATTATAAGGGCAGGTCATTAATGATCTTATATTCCATTCACAGCCCTAATTGTCCTGTATTATATAATCTATTCACTGGATCCCAGTATAAAGCTATAGATATCTTTAGGGGACATTTTCCTCCTACCACACTATCTCCTTTAAATTGTTACCTGCTTCCTAATGATTTCATATTAACAACAAAGAGTCCCTGTTATTTTGAATCCTGGTTTTAATCAGTTACTGAATTACAGGGTTTCTTTTAAGTATCCTTCAGTAAGTAAATGCCTCTGTAAACTGATTTCAAATTTTAAGGTATGTTTTTCTAACTTCACAAAGGAATGAGGCATAGTGTTTGTTTTCAAGGAGCTGAAATATGCTTAGTCAATGTAATTTGCCATTTATTTTCCTACTTTTATTTTTAGTCTTAAATCTGAATTTAAATTCATCTTCATTTTATCTTAATTATCACATTTCCTTTTTATTTTATACAGTTTGAGACACCTGATTTCATTCCTGAACATTTATCCCATTATCATGATTTGAAGCACTACCTCCTTTCCTAACATTTACAGTGTGCTCTACAAAGGCGTATGGCTTTCATGTGTACCATTAAAGAACTTCCTGATTCACCAATTAATTACACCTGTCCAATTAAAGTGTTTTTCTTTTTTTTGAATGTGCATCTGTACCACACATGTTTTATATCTTTGATGATTTCCTCTGTTGGGATACTTGTCCAAGCAACTGGTTCTTTACAGGTGGCTAGAAGAATTGGGAAAATATTTCCTGCTCCGATTCTTTGTTCAAAAGCCCATAAAGAGTTTTATTTCAAACATCCAAACTTACCCAGTACTGTGGTGGCTTGATGACGATGGCACCAATAGGTTCATATGTTTGAAATTTTAGTTCTGAACTGGTGGAAGTGTCTGGAAAGTGTTAAGAGGTATGGCCTTGTTGGAGAAGTTGTGTCTCTAAGGGCAGGTTTTGAGGTTTCAAAGGCCCACACCATTCCCAGTTAGCTCTCTCTGCCTCCTACTTTGGAATCAACTCTCAGCAGTTCCTGATGTTATACCTTTGCTCTGCCATAATGGACTATGGCTCTCTGAAACCACTAGCCCAAATTAAACTCTTTTTTTTTTGATAAGTGTCTTTTTAAATAATGTTTTGTTCGAAAGCAGGAAAATAATAGAGACACAGACCTATTCTACTTTTCTACAGTTATGTCCTATGATTTACACCTATGTGAAATCTGAAATTTTCCATGTTAGATCTGTACAAATGGACAGCAAAACATTTAATTGAGTGAACTGAAACAGAATATTTTACACTAAGAGTTTAAAGTCTTTAGCACATGGCGATAGAACAACATTTTCTAAATTAATGTGAAATTCATGCTTCTGCCAAATCAGAACCAAACAATATTTATGTCCCTAAGCAAATTTTACTGATGAGTCAAATCCCAGCCACAATTAATTTACATCCTGATGTACTTTTCACTGATGAGATAATTAAAAACGCTAATATAATTTTGCCACCTTAAAACTAAACGAGACACCAATAAATAGAGGCAACAAATTGAATGAACAGAGCGAATGCCTACTTTCATAAACTGACGAGCACCATGGACAGAAAGAAGCATCGGCTTGAAGACCTGAATTAGAGGATACAGATGGAGGGGCTTTCAATCTTCTTGACTAGTGTAATCCCCACTGCCGCCATGTATGTCCTGTTTCTTTTCTTCAGAAGAGTCAAACAAATATCACTTGCTTAAAGCTGAGAATCAAATAACTTGAAAACCCTCCCACCTCTGGGGTCTCAGACCACCAATGATCTTTCTGAACTTTGCCCTTAAAGAAAAACTACCTAAAGGAGAAAGAAGAGAAAAAGTTCCCTTGAGGACTACACCCTGTTTCTTTGTTTTTCTTCTGAGCACTAACGTGGTAGAAGTTAAAAAAGCAGTGATAGCTTGGTCTGGAATAATACACTCTCCAGAGGAAGTAACTTCATGTTCCTACATGTGATCAGAGAGAAACATACCACAATGTCTGGTATTGCAGAGCTGGTAAGACATTGAGAAACTGAAGCGGCATTGCTCTTAACAGCTCTTACAGCCTGAGACCAAAACCAAAGAACAAAGAAGCAGTGGAAAAGATCAAAGAAAGGTGTTTTGCTTATAAATAATTTTCTGGTGTGAAGAGAATGTATATGAGCCATACAGGCAAGAAGAAACAGTAAGTGTGTCATCTCTCAATGCATAAGAAACCTGTTTCTGCACATTGCAAAGGTACCAAGAATATGTATATATGCAAATATGTCATGTGTTAAACAAAACAGGAGTTCATATATGTGTTATATAATTGTAATTTTTTTAGAATAGATGTAATATATATATAAATTAAACTGTTTGAGATAAAAAAAATAAAATTAAAAGAATGTTTACTAAAATGTTTCCAGATGTGTGGTAGCTTGCATGAATGTATAATGACAACACTTGGGAGGCTGAGGCAGGAGGATGAATACTGTGAATTTATAATAAACCTGAGCTACAAGGTGGATTCCAGACACATCTGGGCTACAGAGTGAGATCCTGTCTTCAAAACAGACCAGTAAATAAATGAAGTTTCTAGTGTAACAGCTTTGGGAAAATATGGAAACTATTCATAACGCATCTGGTCCTTTGGCAACACTTTCATATTCTACATACAACAGATCAACCCAGAAAGAGACGCCACAATTTTTTAAACTGTAGTCAAATTGTGATGCAGACGTTTTATCTGGAGTCCTTTCTCAGCACTGTCACTTCAATTCTTCCAAAAGTAAAACCCCTAAAATCACAAAATAGTAAATGGAATAAAGACAACTTTGAGGCAACATATATAAAATTGGAAGTTTTACTGACTCGTAATAATAACTTGAAACACACCAGACTGTCATCAATCAGACTTTCTCAAAAACTCTTTGTGTATAAAACATGATCTCTCTGAAAATCATTCTTAGAGTTAGTGTAATTAGCTTATTGAGAATCCCATATCTTATTAAGCAAACAAAACACAAGATTAGGCACTGGTTATTGAACAAAAAGGCAGGGGAAATGAAAACATACATGAAGAAATAACTTCAAATAAATTAAGTGCAAGGATGATGAGCCGCATGAGTACTTGGAGATTGATCCTCTACCATGTAGCAGTCATGACATTTTGGATGGGACCCTTACTCTGAGATCACTTAAAATAATTTGGGGGCAAGACGTAAAATAGAATGATACAAAAACTTCTATTTTTGTCTCCTTTCCAAAACAAACTCCTTATTTCTTTTATTTAAACTAAATGTTCATATTGTCATACTAACTTCCCCACCTATGTAAAATATGATAAAAATAAATATATTGAGTATACACAAAAAGGTTTTAAGAGGTTCCTGCCACAGGGTATTATTGAAGAATATATTCTCTATACACAGAGTATTGTTGATGAATACACACACACACACACACACACACACACATCCAGGTATGAGAGAAATTGATTTGGCTCTAGTTCTCAAGAGAAATGAAAAGAAAGGAAAGGCTTTCCATTGACCATAATTCAGAGAAAGAGTACTTTAGACTTTCAAGTCTTTATTAATGATGTTTAATTAATTTTACTTGTTACTAGTAGAAAGAAAATAAAGAAAACAAAATCTAGACCATTGGCTCTCAAACTTCCTAATTCTGTGACACTTTAATAGAGTTCCTCATATTTCATTGCTATATCATAACTGTAATTTTGCTGCTGCTATGAATCATAATGAATCAATATGAATCATAAATATCTGACATGCTGGGTATCTGATATGTGACCACTATGAAAGGGCCATTCAACCTCAAAAGGGTTGAGAACCACTGTCCTAGACTTTGTTTATTTCATCCAGCACTTCTTGCAAATAGGACTTACATCATAGGTTTTAGCTCCTACAAGGGAAAAATAGATCTGTAGTTTCCCTAAGGAACGAGGTTAGAGGGGGTGGATCCATCCATGCAGTAAGACACAGGAATCTTCAGGAAGTCAGTATGCAAGTAATAATAGACATGTATCAATACAGTTTGAATGGAAAAAGGCAGTGAGCAGCAGAAGAAAACTAAGGAAGAATACTTGAATGATCATGAATTGCTGTACCTTTAGCAAATTACAATGATCATTAATGGGCAACCATGCCAGAGAAAACCTAATTGTGTACCTCCAAGTCTCAACCTAAATGCAGTAAATTAACATCCAACAACAGACATGTAACAATCACTACTTTGGTGACCAGTTTAGAAACCTCTATTTTAATCAAACCACTCTTTTTTTAAAATTTTATTTTATAATTTAATTTAATTTTACATATCAGCCACAGATTCCCCCTCCCGCTCCCCCCACCTTCCCCCCAGCCCACCCCCCATTCCTATCTCCTCCATGGCAAAGACTCCCCTGAGGATTGAGTTCAACGTGGTAGATTCATTCCAAGTAGGTCCAGTCCCCTCTTCCCAGGCTGAGCCAAGTATCCCTGTATAAGCCCCAGGTTCTAAACAGCCAGCACATGCACTGAGGACAGGTCCCAGTCCCACTGCCTGGATGCCTCCCAAACAGTTCAAGCTAATCAACTGTCTCACTTCTCCAGAGGGCCTGATCCAGTTGGGGGCTCCTCAGCCGTTGGTTCATAGTTCATGTGTTTCCACTCCTTTGGGCTATTTGTCCCTGTGCTTTTCCCAACCTTGGTCTCAACAATTCTTGCTCATACAAACCCTCCTCTTTCTCACCAATTGGACTCCTGGAGCTCCACCTGGGGCCTGGCCATGGATCTCTGCATCCGGTTCCCTCAGTCACTGGATGAGGTTTCTAGCACGACAATTAGGGTGTTTGGCCATCCTATCACCAGAGTAGGTCATTTCGGGCTGTCTCTTGACCATTGCCAGTAGTCTATTGTGGAGGTATCCTTGTGGATTTCTGTGGACCAAGGAATGCTCAATCATACCACAAGGGCACTTGCTCAGCTATGTTCATATCAGCATTGTTTGTAATAGCCAGAACCTGGAAACAACCTAGATGCCCTTCAACTGAAGAATGGATAATTAAACAACTCTTAAGTATTTGGAATAACATGTCTCATTCTTGTCTCTACATTAGAAACTCCCCTGCAATTTTAGAAAGCCCAAAATGCCCTAGAGCCAAATTTCAGATTTCATTTAAATTGTTGTTGTTCATTTCTTTCATAAATAGTATACTTTGCTCTGTATCTAAATTCTCATAAAAATTTCTTTAACAAGAGAATTTCATGTATAAAGAAAAACAAAATATAACGTGAGAAAATATACCTCAGGTGATTTAATCTAGCTGTGACAACATAACAAGGAGAAACAAAGAGAAGAAAGGAGGGATGGAGAGAAGAGGATAAAGGAAGACAGGAAGGACACAGCATACAGAGAGAGTGAGGGAGAAAATGGTACCCACATGCATGGGATGCTGAGGAATTCAGCTCAAGTGCAAGTATCAGGGCTAAATATTTAGAAGAGGATGTCTCATGACCAATGAAATATACTAATCCTCTTAAGCTGAATTGTATATTTATATTCATCACTATGTACCACTCAAAATTATTATGTACAATGAATATAACACCTTAAAATTAGAAATTATAGCATGTTGTTGATATATGTTTGGGAAGCAAGAAGTGAGAAAACTCAAAGAAGTGTTGTATTAAAAATCTTTTCCTGGGAAGACACAACTCATACATCTACTCACTCCAGATAGGGAACACACAACAGACCAAAGTACAAATACCTTCAAAGTCCAACTTGGTGAAACAATGAGTTTTATTGGGGTTACTTACAGGAATTAGGGTGAGGGGTCACTTATAGGAGCAGAATTGATTCAAAGACAGCGGCATCACCAAGGTCCACCCCTGAACATATGGCAGCTCACAAAGCTGGTAACTAGGAGCACAGTGCGCAGCTTGCAGAGAGCTCAACAGGTTGTAGAGTGTTCTTTCTAGGTGCCTCAGTTGGTCCAAATCTCCTCCTGGAAACTTAGTGGTTCTGCTTCTTCCAGGTAACTGGTCTTGTCTCAGTCTTCTTTGCAATTGTTTCTTCCTTTGAGAATCATTTTTGAAGCTCAGTTTCTTCTTTCTGCGAGGGATGATTTTATTGATTACTCTAGCAAAGAGGGGCATAGTGAAACTAGTCAGTTTCAGGGACTTCATAAAGCCATTGTGAGTTGTTAACTTCCCATATAAAGAGCTTCCCTGCAGGATGAAATGTTTAAACCTCCTAGGAAATTGTTACAGATGAATTTACAATAAATATTATAATATTTTGCTTGGAATAGTAAAGTTAAAAGTGAAATTACTTTTAGTTGAATGTCTAGGAAAATTCTATTAGACTTGACAAAGTCTTATAAATTCTCAAGGAAATAATTAGACACTCAAAGACTCATTCAGCCTTTAAGCCTTTGCTAATGACTACACAAACTGTGCCTGCCTTGCCCACTGACTGAGATGGCCTTAATACTTCTCTAGTTGGCTAAAATTACAGATAGGTTTCTTCCCACCTGTAATAGGGGTGTGTGTGTGTGTGTGTGTGTGTGTGTGTGTGTGTGTGTATATATATATACATATTTATTTATTTATTTATTTACTTCCTGGTCCATCTTCTGGGAAACAGATGCCAACTTTTTGACACACAGTCACCAAGACAGATTGTGCCTTTGACCCTAGAGTTCATGGGCAAACAAAAACCCAACTTTCCTAACTACCAATTAGTAAACTGGTGGCCTAACAGCAGCCTCAGGTGTCTCCAGCTTCCTCCAGAACTTTTCACTCTGGCCCAGTGCTTTAGAGTCACCAGCTCTAGTTTATAGTGGAGTTGAAATCAGTGTCTTTCTATTGGCAATAGTTCTAACAAAACCAATACAATCTAGAATGAAGTATTCCTTGTCCATTTAAATCTACCATGTCCAAATTACGTTTTTTTTTTTTCTCTTACACCAATTCTTTTGGGTTTTTAAAGAAACTTAAATAGTTATAACATACCACAATCTGGGAAAAAAATTTAAACACTGAGGAGCTATATTCACAAAACGCAGATCCCTAAAGACATGAGGTCAATTTACATATAACTTAATAGAAAATATAGGCAGTTGAATGGTATAGGATGAAGGAGAGTTAAATGGTATGAGGGCTCTCCTTTTAGCCCAACATTCTTTCATGAGGAAAGAAAGGAATAGAAATTCCGGATTTTCTTTTCAGGTTCAAACAACAAAAATGCTCAGAAATGCTGATTAATTCTGAGAAGAGAAATTCCTCCACCTACCATCACTTCTCCCACTGATTTCTCTCTTCCATAACAGTCTGCTACAGCCAGGACTAGACAAAGAAGTTATCCAAACAAACCACACGAAATTAATGTTGTAATTAAAAGATATTCTGAAATATATAATGATGACATTAATAAGCAAAACAGTACCAAGCAAAAGCTAATATCCTTTGGTAATTAAGAAATGCTGGGCTATAGAATTTTATTTCTATGATTAAATTTTATGTTCTTAAATACAAACAGCTCTGAACCTAAATCTGTTTACAAGGTGTTTCCTTAAAAATTGCTTCCCTCTTCTCCCTCATAAAAACAGTGGTAATATTTGTTCTGTTTATTCTCTATATGTTCTTCATTTAATACATTCTGTGATTCAAATGTTTTATTTTATTTTTTTCTTTTCTTTTTTTGAATTTATTTTATTTTATTTTACAATATAATTCAACTTTACATATCAGCCATAGATTCCCCCGTTCTCCCCCCTCCCGCCCCACCCCCCATTTCCATCTCCTCCAGGGCAAAGACTCCCCCGAGGATTGAGATCAACCTAGTGGACTCAGTCCAGGCAGGTCTAGTCCCCTCCTCCCAGGCTGAGCCAAATGTCTCTGCTAAGCCCCAGGTTTCAAACAGTCAATTCATGCTCTGAGCACAGGACTCAGTCCCACTGCCTGGATGCCTCCTAAACAGATCAAGCCAATCAACTGTCTCACCCATTCAGAGGGCCTGATCCAGTTGGGGGCCCCTCAGCCATTGGTTCACAGTTCATGTGTTTCCATTCGTTTGGCCACTTGTCCCTGTATTCCATCCATCCCTGGTCCCAACAACTCTTGCTCACATAAACCCTCCTCCTTCTCGCCAATTGGACTCCTGGAGCTCCTCCCGAGGCCTGACCTTGGATATCTGCATCCAGTTCCCTCAGTCATTTTGTACCATGTAAATTTCAAAATTGTCTTCATATACTAAATTAGATGTAGCCCTGTTTTTTTCTTGTATAAAAGCACTCTTTGATCTGTTAACAGCACTATGGAAAGAAGAATAGCTGTCAGATTTGAAACACTGATGTGTTGATTACAGAAGTGTTTATTTTTGGAAAACTAATGCTCAACTTTTCATAGGTACATTACTTTTGTGAGAGTCTTTCCTGTTCTGCACTGGGAAGAGTGTCTGGTATAAACTCATGCCAATACTATAGGAGGGAATAAAAATATGTCCCCAAAGTAGACTCCAATCTACTACCACTCTCAACAAACAAAACAAAAAGGCAATTGCAAGTGGACAGTGTCTGTGTCTCCATTTTCAACAAAATACATACTGTATTTTCCAGGTCTAGGCAGACAAATAGCAAAACGGTTAGAGTTTTAAACATAAATATGCAGATCTTTGAGGATATCATCCTTGCCTTTAGGAAGTATAGGTGTTAAGTAAACATTACAAATATAATTACAAACTCTGAAAAGCACTGTGGGGCTAGTTCTAAGTGAAAAGAAAACTCCCAGGGACCTAACTTTCAACTACTGTTCCAACCAGCAGAACTGCACACCGCCAACTGCAGCAAGGTCTGTTTTTCTTGCTTCTCAAAGCCACATACTCAGTTTATTTCCTTTTGACAAATGTGCTTAATAGCACTCACCTAATATGGGTCAATATCAAATTAAAATTGCAGACACATTTTCAGAAAGTCCACTTCCCATTGCAATGGACTCTACAGCTCTAATTGGAGAATCCTTAGACACAACCGAGGCAGTGAGTTTGGATGGCTTGTATTCCTAGATCTTACTTATCAAGTCAGTTACATTCTTTTAATCATTCAGAAAGCACACATGAGTGTCTTCTTTGTATCCGGTGGCTGCACTGGCAACACAACAAACAGGAGAAGGCTTTGCCTTGGCAGGACTACAAGTTAGCATTGAAGGTAGACGTTAGACTAGTACATAACACAGTCAGAAGCTTGGAAAGCAAGGAACAAGGTAATGCTTTGGTGGAACTCATTAAATTGAGGTGATAGAAATTTTATCACAGGGAAAAATTATAGAAATTTTACCAGAGTTCCGCACATGAGAAATTCTGCCTGGGGTTCTCAACAATCACTATTCCCACCTGCTGTTCTGCTACAATCAAGATGATTTTATGGTTTTCTAAAAAGTCAGATGTTCTCCCAAGATCCTCAGTGCACAGCCTACTGTAATAACAGCAATTTTTATTTCTTTTCTGTCTTAGATTGATTTGGATTCATTTCTAGGAACCTTATTGTCCTTCTGATTTTCCTTCCTTCACTGCTTCTACCTCTAATTTTCTGCACACTATTGTATTGATCCAGGTTTCTTAATTATCTTTTTTCCACTCTACTAATTTAAAAGTTTTGTACTGTATCATGTCTGCAGTCAACTTTAAACTTTAACATGTAAAATTGACTGAGACATAAAGTCAACCTAATATCTCTATTCTTATTCCAAGCCAAGGAGTACAAAATTTTAGTCTATCCAAACATTAACTACGTATAAACAGTCTCTCTCTGTATCTCTTTGTCTGCCTGTCTCTATATCTCTGACTCTGTCTGTCTTTCTCTCTGTGTGTGTCTATCTGTCTGTCTGCCTGCCTCTACGGTATTTAATTTTGAAAACTATTTAATCTGTAATTTTCTTTACTTATGAAGGAATAAATAAATTGCTAAGTAAAGGAATAAAATAATGGCTATGGAATAGAATTTACTACTTTGTATTTACTAGTAAAACTGTTCAGGGGCTCTAAGAAGACACCAACATCCTTTGATACTGTGTGTTAGCTACAGAGAAAGGAAGAAGTGACACAGAAAAGGGACGAAACGTTGGCTCCTACACTTACAGTCACGGGATGTGTAGGTAGCAATGTAACCTCTCTGATTTTCAGTCACTGTGTCTAAAATCACATCAGCCTTTTGCTTTACTTGTGAAAAATAAAGAAGTGAACGTGACAAAGTTTATAAATAAAAATCCTGGACAATGTCTGGCATAAAGAACAGAAAAATCAGTGAGTCCTAGTTCATTGTCATTTAATGAAAAACAACATTATGTAGAATGATAGCCTCTATTCTAGCAAGCTCTGAGGACATAACATTCATACAGAATTACTGAGTAAGTCTCTATGAAAGGTAATGGTTCACTTAATAAGGAACTAAAATAATTTCTGACAAAGCATCGTATAATACCCATCACTTGAAAACTGCAATACTTCTTCTATTATGGCTCGAAAACAACAAAATTACTACTATTATGGCTACTACATCTGTCACGCAACCGAACACTTAAGTGCTGCCCATAACTAAGCTTTAGCTTGACATATCTAAGACATAACTGAATCCAGTAAAAGCTACAACTAATTGTGGATTATTCATGCAAATAAACATATTGATTATATATTGGCATTTTATTTAAGAACCATTTTATGGTAAATAGCATTAACTAAACAAGTTTTAAACAGAACCAGTAAAAATTTCAACATATCAGCTATATATTTAGCTATTATATGAGAACATAGACATTAAAATAATATTGGACAGGTCAGATGCAGTAAGAGAAATATGATCCTTTTCATTTAATTGAATTTAAATGGAGATGAAAGAAGATAAATTAGTATAGAAAGAGTAATGAAATATGCCATTTAAGATGCTTAAGCATCTCTGAGGAAAATCTCACTTCATGATTCCTTCAATGTATGAATTAGATTTAATCATTGACAATATTTACCAAGACTTTATTTAAAGAAAAACACATTTAAGTCCAAGAACACCATCAAAGATGCAGAGAACTTATATGCTGAAGGTATTTTTATATCTGAAGTTATTTATAAGAAATCATTTAGATGTCTAGCAAGTAGGGATTGAATTTTATATGATAGATCATGTTCTCTTGGTATTATATGACTTTATGGTATGAAAATACAATTGTCCTACTGATATTCTTCTAATCAATTCACAGTTATTCATTGGGTTCCTATTTTCTCCTAAACTATATAATCAAATGGCAGATGATATAAAGGGAACACTTTATTCTTAATTTGTGATGAGTATATAAAAATTTAGAATTTCCTTGTGTTTTTCGGTATTTTCTACTTTCTGCAAAATGAGAAATGAATAAGATTTTAATATTTAAACTTAGCCAAGTATTGCCATCCACGGCTACCATAAGACTTAGAGGTGCCAGCGCCAAGCTGCACCCTGTGCTTTGTTTACAAGATCAGATACTAAACAGGAAATTGCCATGCCAGCCAAGTCCTTTTGAGATTTTCCTTGGGCTTGATTATTGCACTGGAGTGTAACTAGAACTGCTTCAAACATTGATGTAAAATCCCCAGTTTTAAGAATAAACAAAAATCAGTCTTCAAGATATAGTGCAGCTTGCTCCCCCATGAAATGAACTGGAACTACATAAATATGAGAAAACAAACACAAATTTGTAATCTAAAGATCAGATGACACCTAAAATATGGGTACTGTCTGGTAATATTTATTGCGAATGAGAAGCTATTCATTCTGACCAAAGATTAAGAAGGAAAAGGGAAAAGATGGGTTCAGGTCATCACAGGAGCTTCATTGGCCTACAGGCATGCAGGTAAACTCCAAGAACAGCCAGTTTAGGTTTGGGTAAGAAAACTAAGCAGGGAAAAATTTAATATGACACCTGCTGCTGTCATTTAGCAAAAATGTAGTCAGGGTCTAGCTCATACAGAATAACAGAAGGCTGCTGGTTCAAAGGAGATACTCAGTCAAAATAAGTGGTACTCTATACAGTTAACCAGAAAGACCCTTGAGAGATGTTTGTCAGAGTTCAAATGATTGGAGTCTGATTTTAACTGTGGTGCAGCTTGAGTTTGGCCCAGCATGTCACAGAAAAGTGCCTAAGAAGAACGACAATCCACCCCACTACCATTTGTCACAGCGGCTATTACTGTGAGCTGGTGTTCAGTGGTGGTTGAGAAGGGAATTTAAATGGCACATTTTAAAGCAGAGTTCACAGGCACTGAACGGGAGATCCAGAGAGGGGGCCTGGGAGACAGAAAATGTGCAAGAATGTGTCCAAACATAGCATGTATGTAAAAGTTTTTTTTTCCCCTCCATGGGAGGATGGACTGTTTAGATTGGCATTAAAAAAAAACTAAAGAAAAAATAAAGTGGTGGTGGACTGGGGCAGGCAATACTCAATTATGGCTGCCAAAACTTGCAAAGTAGAGAAATTGTGAAGCAGATACACCAAGAAAGAGGCTGGCCTGGGGAACATTTCTATCCCCATGAGTATGGAAGAGTGAGTTACAATAACAGGAAAGATGAGGTGGAAAAGAAGAGGGTCTTGTGACATAACAGGTACAGAGATGGAAGGAATCTTGAGGAAGGAAGTGCTATTGAGGCTAAGGAGATGGTATTTTAAAATGCAAGGCGTGGTTATCAATAAATATCAACTGCTATGCTAAGGCTTCTTAGATTATGCATGGAAGACCTCTCTAGTGACCTGTCAAGAATTATGCTCTGTGAAATAGTGGCTGAACTAAAGGACACAACTCAGATGTAGACTACTATTTTTAAAAATATATATTGGGAGAAATGAGATGTGAATAGCTCAGGAGGGGTGAAGGTGCTTGCCACAAGAGTGAGCACTTTAGTAAAGTACATTAGTGATAAACAGTCATCAGTATGTCTGGGTGTCACATTAAGGAGATAAATCAAAGAACTTCCTCTTGGAGTAGTTTAACCAAGAGTGAACCAAAGTTTTAATTCTCTTGCTTTTCTCCCTGTGCCTTCTCTCTGTGTAATTGACAGTTTCTGTCCTATCTATAACTTTTCCGTTATGTGATTCTGAATCTGTGTCCCTGTGCCTGCCTGGATTCTGCCTTTTCTGTGTCTGCCCCTGTGTCTTTGTCCCTAACAAAGGTTTTTGCTCTGTATTTATTGTACATCACAGAAAACCTCACATGGGGAAAGAATGAGGGATACCTTAGAGAATTCTTTAACAGAGTTTAACAAGAGATTTAACTTTACTGACTCGAACTGACCCCACTGGACCAGGTAAGGAACAGTTGACATCCTACAATATCTGCTGCTTTCAAAATTTATGATGGACATTTGTTTTATAAGGTTGCTTTCAACCTGTTTTCTGTTTTCAGAATTTAATGCCACAGCATGCATACACACACACACACACACACACACACACACACACACACACACACACACTCACACACATGTGCACACGCATGTGCATGCATATGGCTCTCTGGATCAGGAGCATGGAACCATACACAATTTAACATACAGCCATGCATTAACTTAGGTTTTAAAAGTTGATTACATGAGAAATGCAAGGCAAGTCAGGTTGGTTGGTCCACAGATCTCTTAACAGCAAATTAAATAAAGAGGTTGAGTACACTGAAGGATAATAGTCTTAAGTAACCATGAGGTGTGTTATTAACTCTGGCTCTGTCGTCAGCAAAAGCTCCAGGCTCTGAGAATGTAAGAGATACTTTCATAATAGTACAGCACTGTAGCATGAGTCTTCAAAGTTCTTATTAATAAAATGAAACCTGAGGCCAGTTATTGGGGTGAATACTGGAAGATCAGAGAACCAGAACAAACCACAACTACCTCACCTCGCCGGATCCTCAGCTGGTCTTGTTTCCTCAGACTGGAGGCCTCTGAGTCCTCATCCAGAATGGGTCTCAGCTGAACTGCTGATCAAAAGCCTGAATGCTTAGCCAGGCCAAAATGCTTCTAGTTTCTGGTCCTCACGTCTTATATACCTTTCTGCTTTCTACCACCACTCCCTGGGATTAAAGGCGTGAGTCACCATGCTTGGCTGTAACCTTGAACAGATGGATTTCTGCCTCTGGAATGCTAGGATTAAAGGTGTGTGTGCCACCATTTTCTAGCCTCTGTATCTAGTGGCTGTCTGTTCTCTGACCCCAGATAAATTTATTAGGGTGCACAATATTTTGGGGAATACAATACTACCACATTTCCCCTCTTTTGTCTAAAATTTAAAAAAGCTTATAACTAATACAAGAAAAATTATATCCAATAAGTATATACAATATACACAGTCAAGATTACATTAATAATGTCTAGTCCATTAATATTTGACAGATTCAGACAAAAAACTCCATTAATATATAACAATGTCCAGTCCAGTAACATTTGACAAATTCAGACAAAAAATTTTCATTACTTATTTTATTTAAAACAAGTAATTCCTTTTTAAAAGTATTTTTTCTTTTCATAATAGATTCAGTAATCTACCTTTTGTCATTTTTATACAGCACTATACCTAATGAGGAGTTCCATCCCTGGGACCCCACAAGGTGGGAGAACACAAACGCATGCGAATTTCCCTTGACCTCCACATGTACTCATGGCACACATGAAATGATTAAAAAATACTGGTAACAATGTAGAAAGAGAAAACCTATCATCATAGAATGATTGCTATACTGAGAGTTATTTTTGCACACCTGAATGTATCAAAGGACATGCAGACAAAGTTGTAATTCACACTGGCCTTGTAAGTACGATGAGAAAGGTCTTGATACCGGCAGGGTGATGAGTCCTCTTAACTCACTCACAGTGCAATTGTGGCAGCAATTTGCACAGGTAAATGATGTGTAGAATAAAATGCACTGGCTTTTTATGCACCCTCAACAGCATATGAATAAGCGATGACATAGCAAAGGGCTTGACCTCTAATGAAAAGCTACTTTTATCCCCCACATGGAAACACCCAGGCAAGACTTCCAGACCATTGAAGGAAGGAAGGTGCAGGCAGTAATCTTTTTTCCTAAGGAGAATTTCAGCAAACCACACAAAGGGATGTGTATCTACAGAGCACAAATGAACAGCGACAACTGCATCTGAGAACTAACAAGCTCGGAGTCACGTTATACATATAGATTCCAGTCTTTAAATTAGGGACATGGACGTAGAGAAAATACTATCTGTGTATTTTATTGAAGGAAATTTGTTTCCAAATCAAGAAAGAATAGACTTCATGAAGACAATATCTCAGAGCTAGTGTGTGTTCTTCCTTACTGATGAGTCTTTGAGGTGTTTGCTATTGCTTTCACAGACTACCCTGAAAATTAGTGTTTTGAAATAACGGCTCTTCATTTTGGAGATCTAAAATAGAGAGTGTAGGCAGTGTTCTCAGGACAGTGCATCTCTGTTCTGTAAAGGATCTGTTGGGGAATCTGAAGTACGAAAGAAGAATAAGAACTAGGATAGAGAGATAAACTCAGGGGCTAATTTGGTGTTGGTGATTACCTACAATCTCCTTGGTAACTGTCACCCTGTGCCCCCATTGATCTGTGTAAGCCTCTCTATGTAGGAGCTGTGGGTTTTTCATGTCCCATTTACAAATTCAAGTGTTCAGAACTTGAAATAAGCTGTCTCTGTGGTCTGGAAATAGATACACCATGCATCAATATTTTATTGCCCAGTGTAGCTACATAATTAGCCTATTAAATACAAGGGACAAGAAACAGCAGCTTCATGATGGGAGGTGTGCCAAAGCAAAGCATCATGATTATTTTCAACGTACCAGTGTTTGGTTTGGGTTTATTTCCACATTTCTCTAACAATAAGAGACAAGTTTATCTCTCTGTATCAATAATTTTCATAAAGTTATCATTATTTGGAACAACACCTTTGGGAATAATACTGATTTCTTTGACCTGCCACCACCACACACCTCACTCCGTCTCTCTCTCTCTCTCTCTCTCTCTCTCTCTCTCTCTCTCTCTCTCTCTCTCTGTGTTTCCCTTCAGATGGAGAAGGGGTGAATTTTAGAAGAAAATCTACCAAAGGATCATTGAAGAGGTGGAAGTTTCTGAAGAGTTCTACCAATTGCACAGTCTAATCAGTATTCCCCCAGGAAGTCCTGATGGGCTGCAGACACCCTCGTCTGTGCATCTGGCTTCATTTGCAGCATTGTGGTCCCATCTCCAGCATAATTGCTAACTTTAGTGATGCTACCCAAGGAGCTGATGTCTGCTAGAGTCATCCAATCACATTACTTTGGTAATTGTATTAGAATATTTAACCAAGCAGAGCCTCTTGGTGTTTTGATAGATTGAACTGCATAAATAAGTGTTTATTCAAAGTGGCAAATTTGTTTCCAGATTTTCCTTGGAGATGGCAGTTAGCATATGACCTTCTGCTATTATATTTTAGGATCCACATTCTGCATTTTCTAAATGCTTTCAGAGTCTCAAAGCAGGAAACAATAAATTCTTTGCCAAGTAGTTCTTTAGCAGAATCAGCAAATCTACCTCTTCCAAATAGCAGGAGGAAGCATCTCCTGGTCGTGTTTTTATTATTCCACTCTAATGAACCGAGTCCAAATTTGCAAAATGTGAGTCCTGTGTTTTCAGCTGTAGACGCTGAGATTTGTAACCCTAGACTGGTGCCAGGGATTCTGTTTTGCTATCAGCAAACACGGGCAGACACATTTGCAAATTCTTCAAGTTTTCCCAAGCCAATCTGTTAGAAGAATGAGAATCATCATTATGACAGAACTTAGCCTGCAATTTATGTGTTGTGCCACAGTAATCTCCTTATTTATTCTGATTGAAGGCAATCACGATTCTGTTTAATACTCAGAGTTGGTGGAAGTAAGCCAAACCTAGTCTAAATGTGGAGGCCGGAAAATCAGGCACCATGGAGGCTTCAGGGCAAATGTCTGTGTATGCTGGTTTAAGCAAATCTTGTACAAGTACTCAGAACCTAAACCTTCAACCTACCGAACTGAGTGAGCTTATCTTAATCCACTGTAGTGAGCATAGTTTATTCTACACTTTCAAAATAATAGCCTGGGCAGATTATAAAATTGTAGTGGGGCAAGGTATACTTTCTATATTCTTTCCCCATAGTCTTCAAATACATATGCCTTATCCCCATGAACTATAGAGAATCTGCTCAGCTCTGAATTAAGTTTGGGAACTTCAAAAAACTAATATAAATTAGTGATTGTTTTAAGTTTTTTAACTGTATGTTGATTAAGCATGAAAATGTCTCTATAGATGGTCTTCTGGACCCTATTTCAAAACATATTTGCTCTATAAATGTGCAGGGCTCCTGATTTACCAATAAAATTATGGGAAGCCTGCTGACACCTATGCTTGTCAATATATTGTTTGGTGGCTAGTGGTAACTATTTTAAAACAGCTAGTTTGTTCTTCCTACAGTAGGAAAGATAATTAGAACCAAACAAACACATTTAGCGGACTCTGTTTATACCTAGAAAAGTGCAGAACCTTTTGTGGAGTAAAGAGTTTGAAAAGAGCTATGGGGTTGAACTGCTTTACCCACAAATGGTTAGAAGTTGCCATGATCCAGGAAAGGGGACAATTTCCGTGAAAACTTGTGGGATATGTGAGTAGCCCGGCTCAGCTTCCTGAATATCTGAAATCAGGCCATGGCACTAAATAAATGGTAAGGACAGCAGATGAGTGTCACAGGAGCAAGACATAAACTGTCTGTGCACAGCCTCAAAAGTCTGAAAGGAAGGAACACATAGAACCTGAAAGTCCCTGCAGTCATGTGTGGATAAAAATGCCCGCTGGTTGTTGTTTTTCAAAGAAAAAAAAATAACAAAAGATGTAGAGCTTGCACTGAAAGTCTAGAAGATGGAAAATAAACAACAGAGTCAAAAGCGTGAGATGCCCACTGCCCACCGACTAGTGCATACCCTGCCCACAAGCACACACGACCAAGGCAGAAGACTTCACAAAGATCGCTGCATCAGTGTTGAAAATAAGCAACAGTCATTTCTTTTTTTTTCTTTTATAATAACATACCCCTGTTAATGGAACCATGACCTGTTAAGCTACTATGTGGTACCTATTAGATTAAATTCTTCAATGTTAAGAAAGGGCATTGATCTAGCAAGAACTCCCTGTTCAGGCACATACAGTTTCCATGCGATTTGAGGTATACGAGCTGATTTCTAAAAAATGTGCTTCTAGCAACAAGCGTTTCCAAGTAAATATTCAGTGTTTTGCACTAATAAGTCTGCAAAATGAAATAAGAAGAATGTTTTATTTTTTATTTTTTTGCTGTTTCTTAATACAGTGTAGTAAGTTAGAAAGAAAGAAAGAAAGAAAGAAAGAAAGAAAGAAAGAAAGAAAGAAAGAAAGAAAGAAAGAAAGAAAGAAAG
>CABHPR010156751.1:18624-53340 GCA_902168415.1 Peromyscus melanophrys
AAGAAAGAAAGAAAGAAAGAAAGAAAGAAAGAAAGAAAGAAAGAAAGGGCATTGATGACTAAGCTTCACTTGTGAATTGTGAACTTCATGCCATGAAAGTCCACAGACACTTCTTCCATCAGTTGACCTGGTATTTTTGAGTATGGGGTTTAGCTCTGTATCTTTACCCTGACATAGCATAATGGTAAAGGTAGCATTGTAGTGGAAAATACTAGAAAAGACTGTCTAAGCCGCTTTGACTGTAGTACAAGTTTGCATGTACATAGATGACATAATATTTTGTGAGTTCTACAAAATCTTTGAAGCAAGGCTTTATTTCCCTGGATTCTACATATTTTTTCTTATTTTGTGGTAGTGTTTTTGGAGGAGTGGAGAAAACTTCTATTGATTCTAGTTTAAGAAACCATTATTATTATGGAAATGATTTCCTATTATCAGAGTGTTAAGTATAAACAATGAGGAAATATTCATCGTATTTTTGAAACAAGTGTCCCACCTACTATCTGTCATCAGCTTTAAGAAAAATGGTCTTTGAATGAATTGCTTAAGACATGCTATCTATTTCTGAAATTAGCAGAAAAGGCCTGTTTTGGGATTCATTTAAATCACCTGTTTAGCTGCCACAGACAATACAGAACAATATATTAAGGCTTTTGCTTTCTAAACAAATAAAGTCTTTGGAGAAGACTATTCTATTTTGCCATGCAAAGCCTTGCTATCAGATCTTTATAAGGCAGTATGCAAATGTCATGCTTACAGAAGATCTTCATCTGCAATCTAATATTTTCATTTAAAATGAGCAAGTCAGAAGTTCTCAGGATTCATTATCCCTATGTCTTTATTCTCATTCAAATTACTGTGTTAACATTATCCTATTTATTAGAATAAAAATCCACTAAGAATATTAAAGATCTCTGATACATTAAAACTAATTCTCCCCTTAAAGGAGATTGGCACAGGCTAACCTAGAATGCTTTGTGGGGAAGACAAAGACAATGTAGATGCTAAGCTCCCAGGCTCCAGATCAAACAGCAGTAAGGTTCCTTCCTCTTTTCAGCAGCTTAATTCTTTGCAAAAGAAAGATCCAAGGGGCTAAATGACAGGACCTCTTCAGAGGAGGTGTTTGCAAGGATAAACCCTGAAGTAAGAAAAAGAGTCTTGAAACTGAAGACTTCGTAGCAAAGGCAACTGTCAACAGCATACATTACATGAATTCAGCTAATGAAGTGGCCACTCAAATGTGAGTTTTTAAGGCAATGAAACAAGATGAAGACTTCCAAGAGGGTCCCCTGTGATTTTTCCAGGTTCGGTAGGTAAGGAATTATGAACAAGGCAGTGCAACTCAACTTCACAGATCCATGACATCCATGATTATTCTGATGTGGTGTGCTCGGTACGCATCTAACATTGAAGAAATGTGTACCTCAGAGGGTAGCATAATATACAATTGTTTCCTTCAAATGAATATACCAAATGCATTCGATGTACCTTTCAGCTTTGATAACAGAAAATCAGTCAGTATATGGATACGGTAAATGTAGTATAATACCTTAACCATTTTGAATGTTCTGCACTGCGTGAAAACATTAGGCAAATATATATTCACAAACGTGATTTTCACATGTTAAAATGTAGAACATCATATTGGCATGGTCTTACTGATTAAGGAAAATGCTTATGACACACACACACACACACACACACACACACACACACACACACACAATGGCATGCTAAGTAAAGATGCAAGGATATATAATACATATATCATATATAATATAAAAGATGCAAGAATATATTATATGTATGAGTGTGTTGCTCTGCTTGGTTTCTGATATATAAAGGAGTCCAATGCCACAGAAAGACATCTGTAAGAACTCATGGGGATGGATGTTACAATGCTATTCTTCAAATTACTACATTCTTGTTCCTCTCTGGTTTTGCAGTAACCTACAAATGGACAACCATGCTGCCTTCATTTGACAGATTTAACTCTTTTCAGATTTGAGGAAGGAGAAGAGGATTTACGAAGAACTCTATTTGATACAGTCTACAACCATGATAGCAATTACTATTTCCATGAGTGAAAAGGGGAGGGAGGGAGCGTAGTCATTAACATAAACCTCCTGAAGGTTCCCAAGGCCAGCATAAGACTAAAACAAATGAGGAATCTCAAAGCAAAGTATCCATAAAAAACTGAGAACAACAAATTTTCTCTATTGTAGCTTTAGGTCCTAGAAGAATTTACTAATTCTCTTTATTTGCTTTCTGTCTCTGCTTCTAACTATTCTAGTGCAACTTACTTTGTGAATGACAATCAATTGCAATCTAACCAAATGTATCTTGCCCTGACATTTATAAACACACAGCTGCAGGAATAGATAAATTTGGCACAATGTCTATTTTCTACATGTGTGAAAGGAATGGATGCTTCTGTTTAATAAAGCACACATAGCATTGCAAATTTTAAATAGTATGACAGGACTATCCCTGAGAGGAAAAGAAAGTAACAGGATAATAGGATATGTAAAATGGCCACTGTATCATCTCATACTAGGGCTTAACTTTTACTATTACTTCATGCAACATAAGGTATATAGTGGCTGAGAATCAGCTAACACTGAAATGCATTTTCTTCAATGCACATATGTTGTGGAATATTAGTTAAAGATGCGTTAACATTCTTTTATGCTATGGAATATTTGTTTAATGATGCAAAGATGTGTTGCATTCTTCTATGTTGCATTTGTTTAACTCTGTGAAGCTATGCTACTTTGCCTGTCTGAAACACCTAATCATTCTAATAAAGCGCCAAAAGACTTATAGCTAGACAGGAGAGAAAAATAGGCGGGGCTGGCAGGTAGAGAGAATAAATAGAAAGACAAGAGGAAAAGAAGGAGAAAAGGAGAAGAAGAGAAACATCAGGGGCCAACCACACAGCCACACAGCCAGCAACAGAATAATAAAGAAAGAAAAGATATAGAATAGAGAAAAGTAAAAGCCCAGAGGCAAAAGGTAGATGGGATAATTAGTTAAGAAAAACTGGCTAGAAACAAGCCAAGTTAAGGCTGGGCATTCATAAGTAAGAATAAGTCTCTGTGTGTTAATTTGGAGCTGGGTGGTGGGCCCCCAAAGAATAAAATAAACAAACAAAAAACAGAAAAAGTCTGCTAATGCATGAATAACATTGCAAATTTCTGTTAAAAATCCAGATGAAGATGAGATAATTGAGCTCTTATCTAGTGATCCAAGAAATTCTTGTTCACCCAACATTAGAATGCCTTGTAAAAAGGCAACTATTAGATATTTATAGATAAGCCTTATTTTGAAGATTTTTTTGTTCTTTTCTTTTTTTTTTAATTAAGAAATTTTTTCATTCATTTTACATACCAATCAAAGATCCCCCTCTTCCCTCCTCCCGCCCCCTCAGGCTCCCCCACCTAACCCACTCCCACTCCCCCCCACAAGAAAGCAAGACCTCCTATGGGGAGGCACACCCAGTAGAGGGAAGTCCAAGCCCTTCCCCCTGCCTCAAGGCTGTAGGAAGTGTCCCATCATAGGTAGTGGACTCCACAAAGCCCTCTCATGCACCAGGGATGGATTCTGATCCTACTGCTAGGGGGATCCCCAAGCAGATCAAGCTACACAATTGTCTTGTCATGCAACAATTAATAAATGGGACCTCCTGAAACTGAGAAGCTTCTGTAAGGCAAAGGACACAGGAAATAAGACGAAACAACAGACTATTTTGAACATTTTATATACCAGAGAATTACATTAAACAGCTAAATACTTCCATCATAGTTTCCATTTTTTTATATTTATTTATTTTTTTATTTTAATATACAATTCAACTTTACATATCAGCCATAGATTCCCCCGTTCTCCCTCCTCCCGTCCCGCCCCCCTCCCCCCCCCCCCCCCGCCTCCCCCCAGTTTCCATTTTTTATAGACCTTCTTTCAGTTTCCACCAATCACTGTTTCCTTTACTCAAGATGCCTTACCTTGACATACAGAAGGATAAATGCTTCCTGAAAAGGATGTTCGTTGAAGGAACACAGGATGCCTGTGCCACAGAAACAAAGATGGGGTTTTTCGTTTCCTGGATATGAAAGCAAAGCTGTTCATCTAATCAGCTCTCTCTGAGAGTGCTTCACTTACAGACCACATTTCAGGAATATAACCACAATTAGGGTACTGAGAAGATGGCCACAACTCTGACCCTGAGTGGACATCTGGCAATGTATACTCGGCTGTTATTATTCAGGGGCAGGGCTTGATCCTAACATCTTGCAAGCATAGTCTAGGGACAGGGTGAAACATCCTCAAGGCATACGAGAAGTCCCTCCCTGTAGTCAGAAGGTTTTCTCCAGTCCCACCAAGCCCCTGCGGTCCCATGGCCTACTTATAGAATAATCATTCAGAAGCTTATATTAATTTTAACTGCTTGGTCATTAGCTCAGGCTTATTACTGATTAGCTCTTACACTTAAATTAACCCATAATTCTTATCTATGTTTAGCCACGTGCTTTGGTACCTTTTCTCAGTTCTGCCTTGACATCTTGCCTTTTCTGTGTCTGGCTGGCGACTCCTGACTCAGCCTTCCTCTTCCCAGAATTCTCCTCATCTGCTTGCTCCACCTATACTTCCTGCCTGGCTACTGGCCAATCAGAATTTTATTAAACCAGTGTACAAGGGCATTATCCCACAGCACCTCCCTGAAACAAAGAATTGTCTAGTTCAAAATCAGAGTGCTGGGTTTAAGACGACTTGCTCTTCATTAACATCTCAACCGTACATGATCCCCAGCCTGTTTCTGCTCATCTTTCCTTCCTGTAGATTTCACTGCCTACAATGAAGATTTTCTTCTGAGGCACTGGTTGTCCATGTTTACATCAATGGCCTCAGTCTTATGAGTTTCTATAAATCGCCATTACTCTTACAATCTGCCCTTAACATCTCCAGTGTAGGTAGTTTGAAGTCACTGACCTAGACGTGCATTTGCTGACCATTTATCTAGGTGTAGTGGGCAGTTTGGATGCTGTAAAAAAATGACAGAGGGTGCAGTTTCAACAACAAAAGTCTTTTCTCTTAAAGGACAGGAGTCCAGGGTTAAAGAGCCAGACAACTAATCTTCTAGAGTGTACACTATTGGCTTGTAAGCAAACCCCCTTTCCTATAAGAGTCTTTAATCTGTGCTAAGTGAAGGATGTCTCCTGTTCTTATAAGGACTCTATTTCTACTGAATGAAGGCCTCTTTCTAGTGACTTCATTGAGCCTTAATCACGCCTACAGAGGTCTGGTCTCCAAGTGTGGTCATCTTATAAGCTCAGTCTTCACCACAGGCCTTTTCCAGGGAAGCACAATTCAGTTCCTAACATCATCTTTTGTGGACTGCAGCAGCTGACCTCTTAGTAGAATTTTCTTTTAACAAGAGCTGGGTAAAGTGATGTGGGCTTTGGTTGTCACTGTTTGGACCTGTTTTCCTCTTTGACTGTGTATTTGAAAGCCTATGGCACATTGGCTATTAAAAGCCTTAGCCAAAATTCATGATACCTGTTTAGAAGGAAATTACCTCTTCTGGTTTGAGCGGTTCACCAATGCTTATCTGGAGGGTAAAATGCAACAACTGACTATTTGAACCTGTTAATTCTAAATCTGTCTAGATTGCTATAGCTACATACCTGATGGACTGAGTACTATGCTATGCCCCCAAACCCTCTCAGGATTCTCAGTGTCCTCAGCTCAGACTTCAATACCCAAGCCCACTCCCAGATACCGACTTGAAGACCAGAATCTGGGAGTTACCTTGTTACCATGACCCATGTCAGTGTCCTTCCTTTGAGCAACCAGTAGACCATGACAGATCGAGGGTGTAGAGGACTGCCCCTGGGATTTTACTTGGAGGATCCACCTAGGCATCAAGGTTTTGCAAGTGAGACTGGGGCCTTGACATTAAGGCTTCCAAACCCAACATTGTTTTTCGTGTGATTCAGGATTGTTCTCTCCCTAAAGCAATCTCTAAGAAACATTCTGCATGCAAATCTTTATGTCAGGGCCTCAGAGTCTACGGGCTAACCTGCAGCTTTAGATTTGTGGGATAACCACATACTTACATTGCAAAGAGCATGTATTTTATTCCACAATAATACCTATTATATATAAAAATAGGTAGTTCTCATGACACTGAAGATGAGATTGGGATTTAGACTTTCATTGTTAAATGAAATGTGTTCAACCCAAATGAGTGCTTTCTTTTCCTTGTATGTGCAAAGGGTTTTAATAGTAGGCTATATTTACTCCCCTTCCTCTCACAGATTCAGTGTACAGATGATTATTTGCTTGCTGGATACAAACGTAGAAGGGTGTAATTTTGCTAACAGCCTTTTCTGTTTCTGTGGTTTTTTTTCTCTCATTTTTTTTTTTTTCCTGACAAAACATAGATTGATGGACTCCGAAGCTAACTCATAGGCGCTGTAATATGAGATAGGCCTCGGTTTGATTATCAGCACTATCTCAAGTGGAGGAAGCCAAATCATCATGCATTCAATTAGTTATTGATTCTTGACACACCAGGTTCAAGGGCCACTCCAGAGAGTGGCTGCTTTTGAGTAAGAAATCACATTCAGAAAGAGGTTTAAAGAAGCCTGGCACTGTTGAGACATTCTGTGATAGATCACCCAAAACAGTCCATGTCCTGCATCAGAACTCAGCTGCTTTGACAGGAGGTGAGGATAAATCAATATATTTGGCAGTGGTATAAACAAATCAATTTTTTAAAGGAAGAAAAAAAATGAGCTTTCAAGAAAGTTTTAGAATTACTCTGTGGATTTAGATAACAAAGATTCTGTATTTTTCTCCCAGGGGTCTTCCAGATAAAGAGATAGAATAAACTAGTTTAAACTAGCACCCCTTCCCAAAGTTACCCATGCCTTACCATTGATTCTCTGTCTACTTCTTAGCAATTAGAAGAACTTGGGGATACACAGAAGAACTCCAAACACTTTGAAGCCAGCTCTTTCTAGAATCAAAGTATAAATCACAAATGATAGGCAATGGAGACAATGGAAAGAGAGTTGACATTCTATCATAGTCTTTGCCATTTATTACTAGACTTAACAAACACTATCAAGTGCCAAAGAGACAAACTACAATTAAATCTCACCCAAAGCCCTAGCCCTTCTGTTTCAAATCCACATACTACAGCACCACACACTGCTGCCATACTCCAGAGCACCAAAGGAGGAGTCTATTAAGCCCTTATACCTAAGAGAGGAAAATTCAACTTATCATTTGACAGTTGTGTTAACTTCTTGGAAATTCACGGGCCATAGGTTTATTACAAGCACAGATTCCTCTCATGCTGCTGCCCTTACTCAGCACTCCTTAAGAACGTAAAGAAGAATGAGAAGGAAGGGTGCCTATGGTTGCTGCCAATCTGCATCCCTGGGTTTGAGCCTCTTGAAGACAGGTGAGCATTAGAGAAGTCACTTGTTGATACCAGTGGCCATTGTGTTCTTTACAAAGAAACTTAACTGCCACTCTGCATGCCTGCTTGCCTGCCTAAGCAGCTCAATCAACCCCTCAATGGGTTTTGAAGGCCTCCTCCCAGGAGCCAGTCATTAGGAGATCTTGCTCTGATGATTGCAAAGCCTTTGTGCATATTCTAAGTGATTGATCTCAACTTTTTCCTCTCTTTGTCAAAGAAGAGAAATTGTGTTTGAGACATTCTTTTCAAAAGCCACAAATCTCTCCTGAGTAAAACCATCAGATCATGTCCACATGGACAATGTTTTCATGAAAGCATGGTATGTCTTCATATCTTCAGTGGAATAGTAAATGCCCCTTTCTTTATTTATCAAGGGAATGGAAGGTGTGAGACATCACCAAAGGCTTGTTTACAACAGTTTACCCTGGCACACAATGATGTCACACATTTCCCCATGTTTACAGAGCTCTTCCTTTCCACATCACAGATCCCAATACTGCACCTTCTACATACACAGAGAGGCTACACACTGTAACTGTTCCTTCTATTTTCTTTGAATAAAATCAGAGTCCAGTGGAAACTTTATCTATGATTATACCCACTCTCGTATGTTTTGTTTTCAAAAGATCTATGTCCCACTTGGGGGAATTTGATCACTTGGTTTATATAAAATGTTCGTTTCCTTATCGTAGTACAGGTTAGCTCAAGAGAGATGGCCTTTCACACAGAGTGTATAGTCAATTTGAAAGTTGTTATTCCAGCCAGCTGAGACCACACCCAAGTGTGGCCCCAAATGACCAGAACATGGGGTTTTTAAACCCAGAGACCTCATCCAGGCATCTTGATGGGCACATTCAGTGGGGGCTTCGCAGAGTAGGCCGTTTGAAGCAAGCAGTTTTAACAGAAGCTAAGACAAGTGAGCTAGGACATCCTGACCTTGGTTCCTAGAATAGAGTTGTATAGTTTTTCCCATGAGATTCCCCATCAAGGAGATAAGATTCTAGTTAAACCTGGAAATGGTCTCAGAAAGAACACAAGAGAGAGGACCCTCTGCACTGTCTTGCCCTCTCACAATTGGGTCCTATCTGTTCTGTGTTCTCCCTCCTCTGGTGACTTCAATCACGGGATGTTAAACAATGAAGTCAGAAAAGTTTTGTGCATTTTAGTGTGCCCTTGAAACCTTTCATGTTCTATATGCCATATTCTAATTTAGCATATTATTAAGGTACAAACCATGGAAACGAAGATAATTGTATGGGGAAAAACTTAGGAACAACATCTAACTCTTGGTCTCTACTTTCATTGCTTACATAACATACAGCATCCCAAAACTTCCATTAATCACACATTCGTTCACTTTTGTTTTGTGTCCAGCAAACTTGGTGAAGGACCTGGACATTTGAACTCAAATCTAATCCATGAAGTTCCATGCTAGCAAGAACAAATTATCTTCACACTTTCAGAGGGATCATTCTTTGTACATGTCCCAGCATGTAAGAGCAGATAGATTATTCCAGCACAAGTATTCCTTCTTTGAATAGCAAGCTTAAAATTTTCAGCATATATAACTCCCTTAACATTCATGTTTTGCAAGACTTTTTTTTAAAGTCAGTGTTTAATAAAGCTCATGGAAGGGCTTCTGTATTCAAGTAAAAATTTAAATAATAGTAAATGTGTGACACATGGAATTTTGGATAGAAACCATGATAACCTGAAGTTTGGATCAAATGTGGTTTTAGAGGATGAATACTGAAAACTTTGTAACCTGGGAAAAGTTGAGCTTCAAGGAAACATCAGTCCTAGGTTTTGTTAACCCTTTACCAGAAGCACTTGCTACATCCCCAGCAATTTATTACAGTGGTTCCTAATCACCTACCTCCAGACCAAGAGGAGAAAATCATCAATATAGATAAAACACTTCATGAAACACAAAACACATAAGGCCCATGTTAATAAAATATGCTGTACAGTTTGATTACTCAACAATGTTTATCATGACTAAGGATCTCAGACTTCAAGGTAGAAATCAGTGATTTTGTAAGGTATTATGGGTAGACATTGCTTCAATCAATAGCATCCATGTTATTCATATATGGTAAGACGAAAGAATTTTTTTTAAAATCACAGATTCAAGCCATGTTATATATTTCAGCAGTTATGTGAGGACAAAAGAACGATGACATTTGTGTCAGCACTGAAATTGACAACAGTTCTTAAAGGGAAACAGTTTTGTCATGTGTATGTCAAGTGAATGTTAATCCCACATTACATTTCAGAAATGAAACACCTTGGACATTTCTGAAGTTAACATTATTACTGTCGCCATAGCCTGGGGTTTGTTCAGCATTTTGAGAGTGAAAATACTCCTTTAAATAAAAGGTATAAAATCATGCCAGACATAGAGTAGGTCATCCAAAATGTAGGAGGTAGAAATAATAGACTATATAATTCACACTACAATAACTTAGAGAGGGTAGGGAAGAAAGTTAGGCCACTTTCCAATCATAGTTTTGGGAGAAGGTCAGCAGAAAGTTACTCATAATCTACGTGGAGTTCAGATCAGGACTAGTCAGTGGAGATGTGCTCTTGTTACTTGGTAATATTGTCCAGTGATCCTAATGGCTCCCTACAGTGTCCTCCTGTTCACTCTCACACCAAATGTTTTGTGGATTTTCCAGTTTTCTGTAATTTCTTGATAGCCTCAAGCATCTTACTTACCTGACAAATTGACTTTGCAATTCAGAAAATATGGAAATGGTGATGGATTGCAGTTTACAATGCTTCCTATATCCACTTGTGTGGTTTGTCATCTTCTTTTATAATGAAGGATCCCCCTGCTCCTTTCTAAGTCAGATGACTCTATAAAATATGGGGGACGAATCACCTCTCCACCTCTGGAGATACTCAGACTAGCCACACACTTTTGCCTCCTTTGGTTAGTGTCTTATCTTTCTTAAGTCAGCCTCATTTTCTTAAAAAGGCAAAAAGCAAAAACTTCAATTCATATATGTTCTTCTTAATTATCCAAGATTAAAAGTTTGCATACAAACTCAAAAGATCATGACATTAAAACATGTTTTCTCTATTTTTCTAATGAAGTCAATGAGAAAAAAGTGAAGAAATAACATACACCTGAAAATTTGGAAGTAATATACAAATACACACACACACACACACACACACACACACACACACACACACACACACGAGACAGAGAGAGAGAGACAGAGAGACAGAGACAGAGACAGAGAGAGAGACAGAGAGAGACAGAGACAGAGACAGAGAGAAGAGACAGAGAAACAGAGACAGAGAGACAGAGAAACAGAGAGAGAGAGACAGAGAGAGACAGAGAGAGCTTAGCAAACACTAGAAAATTTCTCTTTCTGGTTCTCACTTTAGATCATTTTCTTTATGTCCTCTGTTTAGAATGGATCTTCCTCCACTTCTTTTCACAGCTTCACGTTACAAATAATTGTCCTCACAAAATGTCAACAGTGTCAAAGCTGAAAAAGTCTTCTCTGTGGCCTCTGCCCGAAATATCACATAGGCTGGTTGCTGACAAATTCTCTTCTTCAATTACAGCTTAACCCTCAACTTTACACTCATACATACATAGTCAATCATCCTACACATAAAATTGAAATAACAATCACTTCATATTTACATCATCAATTTATATGATCAATATATTCTCAAATAAATGGTAGAACCATAATTTCAGCATTCCAAATGGGTGTCTAGGATATCATTTGTGTCAAATCCAAGTATTTCTCAATTCCTGTTACATGTTCTTTCCTGAAGTTCGATGTGAACACTGGCTCCTTCCCATTTGCATTACAGGATGTATTTCTACTACACTAATGGCACTACATTAGTAGAAGACTTACAGCTATAATAGAAAGCAAATATATTCTTTGTTAGGATTCACTATTCTTTTTCTATGATTATAATAGATCCACATTATATGACTAACTTCTGAATATTAGGCAATTACCCTGCTCCATGAAGATTTGCCCCAGAACCAGCAGGAGCAGACACATGGGTGTTGATTTCATTCATGTCTCTTCAATCTGTGAGCTTCTTGCTGCCCTGAGTCTCAATTTTCATGAGAATAAAATATTACCCCTAAATGCAAGCTGATCAGCTATATAGTCAAGCACATTAGACATAGAAGGAAAACAGCCTATATTGTACCTGTTTTATGGGAGGCCATGATGATACCAAATTGGCATTTTTCCTATTGAGCGTTAAGGTATTTCTGACAGCCTTCAATATCCATCCGTCTTACACTTCTGTGTTACTGGACTGGACATTGTTAATATAATGGACTAGACATTATTAATGTAATCTTGACTATATGTATTGTATATACTTATTGGATAGTTTTTCTTGTATTGGTCATAAGCTTTTTTAATTTCAGACAAAAAGAGAGGAAATGTGGTGGTATTGTGTTCCCCAAAATATTGTGTACCTTAATAAACTTATCTGGGGTCAGAGACGGAACAGCCACAATATTAAACAGAGGTTAGGCCCTGGTAGCACACGCCTTTAATCCTAGCATTCCAGAGACAGAAATCCCTCTGGATCTCTGTGAGTTCAAGGCCACATTGGAAACGGCCAGGCATGGTGACACAAGCCTTTAATCCCAGGGAGTGGTGGTAGAAAGCAGAAAGGTATATAAGACGTGAGGACCAGAAACTAGCAGCATTTAGCTGGTTAAGCATTTAGCTGGTTAAGCTTTTTGGCTTCTAGCAACACAGTTCAGCTGAGAGCCATTCAGATATGAGGACACAAAGGCTTCCAGTCTGAGGAAACAAGACCAGCTGAGGATCCGGCAAGGTGAGGTAGCTGTGGCTTATTCTGTCTCTCTGACCATCCAGCATTTCACCCCAATAACTGGCCTCAGGTTTGATTTTATTAATAAGAACTTTTAAGATTCATGCTACACTTCTGATGAATTCCTTAATCATCTTTATGGAATATTGCTTGTATATTTCAACTTATGTGAAATGCTACTTTATCCTATAAAAAAAACCCTCATATTTCTTAAATCAAAAGAAAGACCACAATGTCTAGTGCCCTGGCTTTTTTTTTTTTTTTTTTTTTTTTTGAAAACAGAGAGAAGAAACTACTGTACCTGTTTTAGCACCATGAAGTAAAAATTGTGAAGGGGTTTGTAAAAATAACCAATAAGTATTGGAAAGTAGGAATTCAGAAACTGTGAGGATGCTCTTTCTTAATTTGCCTCACTTTGTATAGTTGCAGATATAGTGAAATTGCGTCATTCTTTCATTCATGCAATGAGCCTTAGTTTCCTGTGGCATAATGGTCTACTATACTCGTGTATTAAATTCAATTCACAGATACAGACATTCCTTGTTATCTCAATCTAGCCCAATGATGAAGTCAGGTTGAAAATCAATTTTTGAATAACCGAACACTTTGTTTTATTATTTTATATGTGAAAAATGATGCATTCCCCACTCATTCCAAAATCCTAATCTTGCCCCAATATCACTAGCCACCCTTAATCATGCACAAGGCTCAGTCAGAATTCTTTCATCTTATTCAGTATATCAATTATCCAATTACTCAATAGTTAAGAACATGAAAGGGGGTATTTGTGTGCGATATGAATCAAAGTCCTGTGTAACAGTGCAATGATAGGACATTATATACTAGTTACATTTTGAATTGATAAGAAAAAATAAAGACTTTGAGACCTCTGGAAGGTCACCTGAGCTTACTTTGTGGTAAAGCAGAGAAACACCATGTATGGGGTTATACCATATGAGATGCAATTTTCATGAAAAGAAATTTGTATGGGATTTTTTTCAAGCCATAACCTAACCAAGTTTAGACCAAACAGTACAAGATATCAGGTGTGTTATTTGACTGCTGGACTTCAGACATCCCAGCTACACTATCCTGTAAGCAGTGATGATGTTAACTTCCTATCCTTGTGTCCTGTGCATCTCTTTCTCCTGCTGAGGTCTGACCTACTTCCTATATTGTGGTTTCAGAGAACTCCAGGCTCTGGTCTCTAGACAGTGCTAATCTCAGGCAGATTTTATACCTAATAATTATTCAAACAATCCCTAATGACAGAACCACAGGTGTATATACTACAGAGATATTTCCACAGATTAATCCATGTACCTTATATCAGGAAATTATTTAATTCCTTTTGCCAATTTAAAATGTGTATAGACAGCACCCTGGCTCCCTAAGCTTTCCCATCCCACTCAAACCCTGAGGATTCTAATAAGGCAATTAAGAAATCAGGACTCAAATATCACATTCGCATCATATACGTGAGAATCATAGTGTACCAGCTTTAGAATCTATCCCAACCATTTCTACCTCATCCTGTGGTAGGTAACACAGTAAGCATGGGACAAGGTTGAATAGCCATGTGATTTTCATTTAGGTTGCAAATGTTTTCTTAATATATATTGCATAGATTATCTCTGTTGAACAAATTAAAAATACATTAGATGTTCATTTCAGAAACCCTTACTACATTATATAATAAACTATAAACTATATAATAGTTTCTGCTTTCCTTTTTAATTTGTTTGCTGTTTTGTCCCTGAAATTTCTTCCTATTTATAATTCCCTTTTCATGACATATATGGCTAGGTACCTATGCACAATGGAAGAGCTCTCGGTATACATTCATATCTGGAGGTCTAATGTCTGTCAGAACCAAGGGAGTGATCTTGGTTTGGTACTAACATATTTTTACTGCCTTCCCCTGACATGCCTACTCTCATTGTCAGGCTGGTACAGAGGCCAACAGAACCTGGTATTGACAAGAGCTTGTAATTGTGCACCCTCAGAAAAGCCACAGGTAAAAGCAATTATGAATCCATCTCTAATGCTAAGTTGATTTGTTTTTGTAAATTAGCTTCAGTGTGTTAAATATCCTAGATATGGTATTCTAAAATATGTAGAGTGGAGGCATTTGCAGACAGAAATAACAAACTGAGTCAGAAATTTCAAAAAAGCATAAGGAATTTAATCGACTTAGAAAGAAATACATTTAAAGTACAGGAAAATAAACCAGTGGCTATATATTATTCATAACTTCAAGTCAGGGATGATTCAATCCAGAGCTATAGCACTACAGACTTCACAGTCACGGCTGCTAATGTGGTCTGGTGTTGGTTTACACAATGCAATATGCTCTGTATCATGTATTTTGCATAAACTATTTTCTTAATCCTTAAAACTTTGTGACTGCTAGTCTGTATTATTTTGCACCAGATGAATCTTGGATTTAAAGTTGAATTAACAAATAGTGGGCCAGTAACATGACTCAGAGGTAAAGGCAAGATTTACTAATATGCAAAATTTCTCTATGTATGAGAGTTTAATACATAATGATCATAAAATATCTGTCTCCCTAAATTCAAGACTGTTTCAGAGTGCAGACTTCAGTCACAGTGTGCTGTGAATCTTATTGCCAGGATGTCGGTTCATGTTGCCTGAAGCTCACAGGATGTTAAGAGTCAAAGAATGCCCAGGGTGTAGACTTGGTGGGGCTTGCACTGAGATCAATCTCTTTGCTATTCTTATTAAATTTTCAGAAGGAAAAGAAAATAAACTTCACCTTGACTTTGTTCTGCATCGTGTCTTGACTTTGTTCCTCATGGTGTCTTTGTGAAGTTTTTATCTACTCCAGACTCACATGGAAAATTAGTCTCAGTAATTGACAGTGTCTGCCTTTCACTGGGCACTGCCTCTCCATTAGGTGTTTTAAACACAAATTTTCAGTTTCTTATAGTATCTGGAATAAATATGAAAATATTTCCAATTAAATAATTTGTCTAGATATTTATACTCAGTCAAGGTTATGTGAACTAAAAAAAAAAAATCACACCAAATATGTGGACCTCAATATAAATGTCTGCCTTTATGATAAACTGTATCTTATATACCAATTATGGTATGTTTTCGGCTTTCAGATGAAAATCATATACATTTAGATGGATAGAGATAATCAGGATAATTTTATCATAAAACAAATAGAATACAACAAAGGGAAAAGGAATTAGTTTCAAAAAGCATAATGTTACTGTCATTATTATTGATGCTCTATAAAATATTGATTGAACTTTGGCATCAATATTAATAAAATATCAAGAGTGATTTAGGTAATGCTTCTAGATTTTGAGTTCACATGGAGTTCTCCAATTATCCCAGCAATAATTATAAGTCGGATGTTTTAGTCAGACTTCTGTCACTGTGACTTATACTGCTCACAGTTTAAGCAGATTTGGTCCACGGTTGCCTGGCCATTCATAGGGACCTGTGGAGAGGCTGTACATAATATTCCAGAGGAGTAAAGCTCTTTATATCTCATGACAACCAGGAAACAGCAAGGGACAGGAAGGAGTAGGCAACAAGGAATATCTTCTGGTGTGTGCTCCCAATGATCTGCTTCCTACAACTAGGTCACCATCTCCCAACAATCCCATCACTATGAACTCAGCAAAAGATCAACCTTATAGGTTAGGATAGGCTCTTTGCTACTCAATAACCTTTAGGTGATTGGATTGCCCCCACCATCATTGGGGGTGGGGTGGTAACTGAACTTTTGGTGCATGAGACTCTGAGAAGATAATCATACTCCAGCCCTAACACCAGGTAACAACAATCCACCACTTTACAATGAGACTTAGAAGCAACGACCAGTTTAAAGATGCATGTACTATGTTGATTCATAAACGTGGCAACTATTCACCAGTTGACATCCCCTTGTTTTACTGTTCTTTCACAAAATAGGCTAATCAAACTCCAGGTAATATCAAGGACTTGACATTTGAGTGTAGGATTTAGATCTGATAATGAAGGTTCTAACTTCGTATCTCCTGCTTTATAACTGAAGAGCAGTGGGAAAATCTTTTAATTTTCTGAAATTGTTTCTATCTGTGTAATCTGAAAGTTAATGACAACTATAAAACAGTGCTGATTGCACATCTTGCAGGAAGATTTTATTGTCATTGTTGGAGAAAGATATACAAAATTTCAGATCCTAGTTTTCCAAGAAAACTATTTTTGGCAAGAAGCAAATAAAATCTATAATTTATGGTAATATTAGTGTACTATCCAAAAGGGTAAAAATATTTTATTTCAATGCATCAGTTTTTTAAATCTTATGGTCTTCTCACTAATGCATTTATTCTTAATCTTCTATCTTGTTTCCACCAATTTTGCTCAATTGTAATCATTTCTATTTTAGTTGTCAGCATACACAACATGCTGTATCAACACCGGTATTCTTTAGGTTTGACCAAGTCAGAGCCTGGAATTTAGAACACAGAATCCCCACTTGTTAGATGGTTCTCACAGTCAACATCGATGGGTACACATTTAGTCTGTATTGCTGACAAGGGTGGAAAGCAGATTTTAATCATAGAGTTTAATAGATATGACACTGAGGTTGCACGGAAAGTAGATTTATACAGTGTCTGAAGGTTATTTAATCTCACTTTCTGACATATCATCAAGCAAGAAGAGGTCCACAGCCACTGATTACCCTGACTTCCCTTCTGGGATTTGCAGTAATCTTTGTCCCAAATCCACAGTTTATCACCCCATACTCAGGAAGCAACATTCTGACATGTTACTTTTCTGTGTCAGAGTCTCCAGGGTTTCTCCATTTCCAGTAGAAGAAAAACTGCTCCTAATGCTAACACAGTTTCCTATAATCTGATTCTAAAATGTTCTTATCCATCATTATGGAATATACAGCCTATACTGAGGCCAAACTTGAATGCTGCTGTTGACAGTGTTTGTCTTGAATCTACTTGATTATATTCAAATGCATGACAAAGCATCCCTTATTAGCCCATTAAAACTTCCTCTGGTCTTCATGCAGAGCTTAACTAGCACTATCTTTAAGCAGGAGCCTTTGATGGGAGTTCCTCCCTTGTCGCACCAGCAATACTGACTTTTCAATATTCATCTCAGCGTACACTGGGCTTTAGTGACACGCAAGAAGCCTTACAGTCTGTTCTAGGTTATACAATCCACTGTAGTTAAAGCATTGTTTTATGTCCATATCTCCCTCAATACCAAATGTGATTTCCCATTCCTAATAGTTATATAGATAACCATCACTTTATCAACTCATCTATGCTGTGAAACTGAAAAACACTTCACATAAATAACTAATTATAGTTACCACCTCAGAAAAACAAACTTGATTTTACTATATAGATATAAGAAACCCTAAGACAAAGCATGGAGAGAAGGAACAGAGATTAAAAGCACTTGATGCTCTTGCAGAGGACATGAGTTGTTTCCCAAAACCCAACAGTAGCACACATCTGTCTCTAGCTCTAGTCCCAAAGGATTCAATGCTCTATTCTGGTATCTACAGATGCCAGGCATGCACATGGTATGCGTAAACTTACATTCAGGCAAACTTGTATACACATGAAATAAAGATAAATAAATCCTATGGATAATTTTAAGAAAAACATAAACACAACATTAGAAAACATAAGGCATAACCTTTGTTCTTTATAATACTGTTATTTATTTGGACAAGAATGTTTCTTACAACAGTAACATGATGCATCATGTTTGACATCCTGGGCTATGAGGGATGTCCTGCTTTCCCAGCCTGCTTATCCTGTCTTCCCATGCATGCTTCTTTTTTGCTTAACAACATTCATGTTACCAAACACCACTGACACTGGCACTGCTAGAGGTTAAAGGTAAATCTTATTCATGCTTTACTGTTTTTTCAGTACTCTACCTTATTCAAAGATACTTTGGTGGAAGTGATGATGTTGTTTATACTTTCAGAGCCTGGGTTTGTCACCATGTAACAAATCCTGAAGGCATGGGCAAACCATTTGTTCTCTTGGAAGGAAATGGGATCCTGGGTGACAAAGTAGATGAGTTGCCTTTCAGAATATGTTTATTTTTACACTTCCCTATGGTAATGACTTTAAAATGTAATTTTTTTCTAAACATTTATTATTTAAAGATCAGTTTCAGGACCAATCAGGTAGCAAAGGGAATTATAAACTGTACCTAGAGACCAAAAATTCTTTTCTCCTGCTGTTTAAACAACTTGAACTTTTAGACTCTCAACAAAAGCCCCTTCTAGGGTCATTTTTAAGGTCTAGACACTTAAGCAAAATGGCTTATCTGGAGATGATTTCTATGCCCTTTTCACAACACATTACTGCCCAAATAAGGACAAACTTACAATAATAATTTTAAACATTTTACTCTGTTCTGAGTTCTTCCAGGTTATCTTCATAGGTTATCCTACCATATGATGTAACTTCATCATTATCCCATTTTAAAAATTAGGAAATACAGGAAATAATAAATACCCAGGTTCACACTGATATGTATCAGGACACATATTCTGACTCCAAAAGACAGACTATTCCATTATATTTCTCCTCTAAGTTTTGTCCAAACCAACACCATCAGCGCTGCAGACTTACTGCAATCAAGTTTCCCAGCCATGCTCCTGAGAGCCACCCCAAAGAGGTAATTCCTAAATGAAGCAAAGTTGCAAAAGTACTGGGAGACACCATGTTCTGCCTTCTGACTCTCCAGGTGGATTTGGTTCTAGCTGAATAATGTACAAAGAATCAGCACCAGGGATAATGTCTCATGTTCTAAAGAAACCTTGAGATTGTGCATCGTCCTAAATTCAACGTTCAGTCTTTACTTTGAATTTACTATAGAAGACAAAAAATGATGGAAATAAACTACTGACTCCCCAATTCTACTGACAGGTAGTTTATGAGCAGTATTTTTCAGACTCGTCCTGACTAGAGCTATCCTCAGTAATTCACACTAAAACACAAGAGTCCAGTGAGATCTCTCCATATAATCTGGCAATAATGTTTTCTTTTTTGCGTGAGTCAACTCAAAGGCATGTTCTGCCTTTCATAAAATAAAATGCATTTTAAAGTATGAGTTTTATAAGGAAAATTTATTTCCTTCACCTTTTCATCATTAAAATATAAGTTGCCTCTACTCAATGAAATATTGAAAATAAAATGGGCAACTCAACCTGCTGCTGTACAACATCTTTCTGAAATTTTTATCTATTATGCGATCTAAGTTCTTAAGAAAAATATACAGTTATGAGTTTATCTCATTAAAGCACTGGTATTTTATAGTGAGAATGTATATCTTTGAAATTATTGTTTTTAGCAATAAGTTAAAATAAACTTATCTATAATAGATCAGAAGCATTTCCATTTACAAGGAGAGCCATAAATCATTTTTATTTAATTTATTCTAAGAACTTAAAATCACCGTGTACATGCAGTATCTTATAAAAAAAAAAAGGTAGATTAATCAGTAGGAAAATGTCTCTAACACCACTGCTCTACAAATCATCTAAGTCAGGCAGCATCTCTCTCAAGAGGTTTTAACCTCTAACTATATTTTATATAAGTTATTTTCTAATCAAGACAACTCTTACTGAAGTTCTCATTTTAAATTGGTCTCTGCCAAATATACAATTATTCACAACTTTAAAGCTTTTTATATAATGCTTTTATGTGATGGTTTATCACTGTGGATAATATTTATAGACACATTCTTTCATTGCCTGGGAAATAATTTATACTGCTCAATATTTTCCAGGGGAAATGTGTGTAATGCCCTGTTTAAAGCAAGCATAATGGTTTTTACTGAAAGTTGCTAATAGCCTTGGATTAACTACTTTAACAAACATAAGTGGAGTGAAAAACTACTTTAGAGGACAGTTACCTAAGACTGGTCTAAATAAGGATGATATATTCAAATACCCAGAGATCACAAGTGCAAGTATTATATTTAAACAGTTTTTCTGATCTCGTTTATTTATCAGGGAAACTGAACACATAGATGAAAAGAATAAAAGTATAAAAAAACTGTAACATTAAATATACTCTCCCTGTGAAGCATATCCTACTGAACTATAGAACAGAAGTAAATCCAACTTCAATAACTTCCAAAAATGTACTAGGTGAATGAGCTATAACATTTCTTGGTGTAAGTGAATGAGCATTCACTGTGGAATCTTCTTTAGCCATTGATTTGATTGTCTGTCCCTCTGGTTCTTATCTTTTCCCTAGAACCCTGTCTTAAACACAATATTGGTAAACCAAGACTCCATACTTTTAAAGTAGCTATAGTCTTTAATGACCCAAGGCTACTGAGATGGGTGATTACATATGGGTTTAAAAAAGTACGAAATTAAGAAAAAACATACTCCGAATTTTAAAATCAGTTAGGAAAAGAAAAAGTTCACACACACACACTATTTTAAAGTGTTCCAACTTTGAAAATAATCTTATCTATAACAGTTGAACAAATATAGACTAAAAAAACTTGCCATTTTTTAAATCTTAGTTTGTACTTCCTGTTTTACTAGGTAATATTATTTCCTTCTTGGGTCTCTGAGTGAGTTGAAGACTAGATCATTGTAGTAACAATTTTCCTTGTTAAGAAATTTAGAAAAGAAACTCACTAAGGAGATATAAAGTGTATAAATTTGAGAGACAACAAGATAGTTTTCTCTTGTAATACAAGATAGGATAGAAAGTGAATTAGGTACATTTTGGACTCAATAAAATAGGATAGATAGTGCAATATTTTCTCTGAATTTGTCAAATGCATATGGACTAGACATTGTTGATGTATTTATTGCTTGTATATATTGTATATAGTTATTGTACTTATTGTATATAGTTTTTCTTATATTAGTTATAACTTTTTAAAAAAAATTTTATTAGACAAAATAAGGGGGAAATGTGGCGATTATTTTATTTGTGCTTTAATAAAGTTTGCCTGGAGATCAGGAAAAAAAGAATGTTAAAAAGGCTGGTGTAGCCAGTGTTGGTAATTATGAGTGAATATGAAATTCTTCAAACATTTTGAATTTGAGTAGAAATTGATAGCATTTTTGTGCAAAATACTTTGGTGTTAACTAATATAATACTAAATGTACATATTTGTTAAGTCAACAATTTTAATTTATTATTATTTAAAATAATATTAAAAAATGTTATTTAAAATATAATTTAAAACTATATTATTATTTAAAAGACTGAAAATACACTTAGCATTATTTGCTAAAATCACTGATCCTTATGAGTAATATAAAAAATCTGGACTCAGTGAGGTACGTCTAAGTATAAAGATGCATGAAAAACTTTCCAAGAGAGTTCATTAAACAAAAGAGGCAATGCCCATAAGAAAGAATGATTCTAGTATTACTAAAGATTACTATTCATCTTTATATAATTGTGTGTGTGTGTGTGTGTGTGTGTGTGTGTGTGTGTGTGTGTGTGTGTGTGTGTATGTATGTGTGTATTGATATAGACAGGTAGGGATAGTTAGATATCTGATGTGTGTATCTATAAAATTTTGAAACAAACACAAAGATACTAAAAGTGTTTGCACTACAGTTTAGACTGCTTAAATACACAACAGAGCATATTTTTCCTTTGTGTTGTTGGTCTCATTGTTGTTTTGAGATAAGGTCTTACCATGTGACCTACCCTAGCTCAGCCTGGTCTTGAATTTTCAATCACCCTGCCTCTGCATCTCAAATACTGACATTAGGGGCATGTTCAACCACACCTAATTGGAGACTTTGTTTCATAGTCATTATTTCTCCATAATATATTTTGATCTGTTTGTTAAGATATATATTTTTTTAATTTGTGGTGTATGAGTGTTGGCCCTGCATATATGTTTATACACCATATGCATCCCTGGTACCTATGGAGGCCAGGAGTGGGTAAAGGATTCTTTGGAACTGGAGTTAAAGAGGTTATGAGCTGCCTTGTGATTTCTCAGAATTGAATTCAGGTCTTCCTTAAGAAGAACAAATTCTCTTAACCACTGAGCCATCTCTCTAGCCTCTGGTTTTATTTTGAAGCATCTGTTTTGTGCATAAAGAAAACATGACATAATGCTGACTTAAAAAAACAAAGGATACCAGCACATAAATCTTTGTATATCCTCTTTATTAAAATCCTTTAGTAATCTTGCAACAGAATCAAGATATAGCACTTCTACAACTCAAAAGAAAATGAAGGAAACAAAACAATATATGATAGTTACTGAAGTTAAAACTTATAAGGATAATAGACGTAAACGTTCTTTCTTTAGCCATTTTTCAGCAAATTCAAATGAAAGACAGCAGTAAGCCTCAGCATAGTCTGTTGGGAACATGTCTCATCCCGGTGCTCTGTGTCTGTCACCAGTGCATCAAGCTCACATAGCTGGTCCTTCCCTTTGGCTCTAGATACTGAAGATTAATTAAAACCATTGTCTAGGTTTTGTTTTTGCTTAGCTGTGACATATCCTTGAAATATTCAAGAGCATGGCGTGTAATACATTATGTTTGAGTCATGAACTCACAGCCGCTGTGGTTTCTGCACAAGACCTGTACAATATCAAGCAAGTCAACATTCCACAACTCCCACAAAGCCCCAACCTTTACCCGAAAAGGAAGTGAGAGTTGTTGGCTTCTGGGAGAGGAAGAAGCACAATTTTTAATTTTGTGGACCCTGGTTGTTCAATAATTCTTCAGTGGGTGTTTCCCCATCCAGGAGTACATCAGCAAGTTTGGACTCCATGGGCTAGTAAAAGAGGGAATACAGTTTAGGGGTGTGTAGATAAGGAATAGGGAAGAATGACGGGTAAATATAACCAAAATACATTGCATACGTTTCTCAAAGAATTCATGAACATCTTATATTAAAATTAAAATAGAATGAAATATCTGAGTGCTTTTGAAAAGCTAGATAACACCCAGGACAAAACAGAGACTGTAGAATTTCTTGGGGGTGAGAACAAAGCTCAAAAAATTTTTTTCCTGTCATCTTGGTAATTGCAGCATTCTTCCCATTAAATCTGCTGGGATCTGTTTCAGAAGTACTTGGGGATTTTATAGCTTTTGTTTATTTTGTTGTTCACTGATGCACCCCAAATTCCTATGATCATGCTTAGAAATCAAAAAATATTTGCTGACAAACATATTATATGTAATAAATATGTATTTTCAAAATTACACCAACATCAGAAAGTCATATTTTGAAGGAAACAAATATACATAGAAACCACCTGAAATCATTTCATTTGTACAAATGGATTCTATGAATCTTTTCATTTGCTCAGAATGTATGTTCATTTTTAGACAGAAATCTGACATTGTATTAAGATAAAAATGCAGAGTATAAATCTTGATTTGTATTGATCCCATGACTTCAAAGAAAATAAAATTTCCCCAGGAATCCCTGAGAGCAAGGCCTGCTACTCACCCATTGTAAGTGGACACAACAATCCAGTAGATTGTTGGTCCTGTCTACCTCCTTTTTATGCCTCTCATGATTTTTATTTGCTCTTCAGCTCTATCAATGAGCTGTGATTTTTATAGGCTTCCACAGCATCTCAGATTCATTTTGGAAGAGGGTAAAGTCTTAATAAACAAATTTTTAAAACAGATCCACTGAAAAGTTCCTCTAATTTGAAAGATTGTTTTAAGAAACCACTGAACCTTGGCCTGCATTATACTTCCTATTTAATCTAAGGTAATTGAGAATAATTAATTTCCACTAAATATTCATGTTTTCTATTTTTATGTGAAGGAGTTCTTTCTTCTTGCTTAGATTTCTGTCTACAGCCTAGAATAAGGAATATAGAAGGGAAGCCATGAGAGCAAACCTTTGCTCAGGGATGCCTCAGAAGGGATGCTTACATGGCAGAATATTCACTTCTTACATCTCCTTTAAGGCTAAGATATGCTCCCAAGACCACTTCCTTTCTCTGGCTTTCATCTGGATTTTACTATGGCAACAAGAATTATCTAACAGACTTCCGTTCACATACCTGGACAAAACCTAGTAATCACAACTATTTGTAAAGGAATAGTTTTTCCATCTACATGTAAGAAGATTGAGAGAAGGAGAGAAAAAAAATCACTTAAAAATTCAGCTGAAGTTTAATGTTATTCAAATTCAAATATACAACCCTAAAGAGTATACTATCATATTAACTGCAGTAGTATTGTTTCAGAAATGCAAAGCCTGTGCATTCAGATGGTAAGCCATGACCACTTGCCCTGTTCTCACCATTGTACTCAGCTGAGACAAATATCCCTACCGATTGGCCAACTTTCGACTCAGACTTCAGAATAGGCTCTGATCCTGTGGGGCAGAACATAACATAGTATCTTAAGAGGTAACATGACTACTGCCCATGCTAGCTCTGAGCCCAAAGCCATGGCCAAGAGCTTCCTTCAAAACAGGAGCAAGTAACTCTTTAGGTGTTGTAGTTCAGCTCCCGTCTCTCAGCTACAATTTCTCAGTAAGTTTCACTTAACAGATGGCTAGCACTTTGCCATGATGCTAAAGCGTCATCTTCCACACCTGAAATTCCTTCTCTGGACTGACAACTACCTCCCTAAGCTTAGTCACCTAACTGAACTGTGTTTGTCAGATTCATCTAAAAGGGACTTCCAAATCTATAATTTACAATCTTATAAATATTCAATTCAAATTTTCCAATGTTCTTGAATTACAACTTCCTTTATTTCCATTTTCACATTCTATTGCACCAGAAAAGAAGTGACTAAGTCAGGTAAATTCAGTTAAATGTTCAAACGTAATCAGTTTTGGATCCCCTTCCTCCTTTTACACCTTCCTGCTAGAGTGATACTTAACTTTCAGTGTCTTAGACAAAGTCCTCTATTAGGATAGGGAGAATCTGAGGAAAGCAGAGAATTCTACCATTTTACAATTTTAGAACATGGCTGATACAATTAAATGAGATGTATGTGTGTAAAACACTAGTGTCATTTCTGATACATGACATTTTATAAGGATAGACATATTTTCTTAACCTCAATTGTTACTCATTCTCATTTAAATAGAATACCATCACCACCATCTTTTAAATTCCTTTCTCCTAATCCTGATTTGCCACATGAATGGTTAGCTTTCCTCTCTGGAAATGCTCAGAAATGAATGTGCCCATATTCCTCTTTTTAACGTCTTCTTCCTGAGAGGAAGGCCTTCCTTGACAGGGGAAGCTGAGTTTCCTCACTCCCATAGGTACAAGTTTTTGAATGGGAGTGGATATAACTGGTGGAGGCAGGAGCTACTTTGGTGCTTTTCTGCCCCATCATCTCTAGATTGCCTTAGGGATAAAACACAGGAAATCTTTGATTCATGACACCTACTTATACCTGGGTGGGTTCTCTATACCTTGGAGGGGATTGTGTAGTGGGTAACTGTTTGAGCCATCCCCTGAAGTACCACCCCTTGTAAGGTAGCAGGTATCTGGTATACCTGCTGACCTTAAGGTACATGCCCCTGAGGCATGGCCACTTGGGGACCCTTAAGACTTGGGGTGCACGTACACGGCTCTCTGCGCTACCCCATGGTTTTGGATGCTGAGTTTTTGGACCAGGCAGATTAGCGTGGTACATAGCTGAACTTTCCCAGATCCTACAATAAATTTCCCATGGTTGTGAGTTAATCCCCAGATAAATTCCTTTGCTCATTAAGTAGATTCCATGGATTAATCCCATTGTCTGGTGCCCAACATGGAACAGAAAGCCATGACTCTGAGATTAAGAGTCTCATGCTCTACCAACTGAGCTAGCCAAAACCTCTAGGCATATAGGCTGAAGATGGATACCTAAAAATTGCAGAAGAACTTTGGGTAACTGTCCAGGCATCCAGCTGTCTCTGTCATTCTAGATTTTTGGAAGTTGCTTACAATGCACTTCCTGTTTACTTGGGTAATATTATATCCTTCTAGGGTCTTTGATGTAGACTCAATAGTTACAATTTTAATTTTCCTTTGTTATGATAAAAGATAAATTAGATATGAAACTTTAAACTCACAAATACAGGATAAATAGTATATTTTCTTTAATTTTGCCAAATACAAATAGACTAGATATTGTAATTGTAATTCCTGCTTGATAACTGTTCTATTAATATGTAATTTTACTATGCTAAAGTTAAAACCTTCCTTTTTGATTAGATAGAAAAGAGGAAGTACTGTGGGATGTCTTTCTGTATGCTATGATGAGTTGTTCCCACTGGCTAATAAATAAAGCTGTTTTGGCCTATGGTAAGACAGCTTAGAGGCAGGTGGGAAATCCAAGCAGAGATATCAGAGATATGAAGAGAATAAAGGAGAGCAGAAAGAGATGCCTAGCTGCTGCCCAAGGAGCAGTAAGATGCCAGCAGACCAGTAATGCCACAGCCATGTGGCAAAAACATAGATTAATAGAAATGGATTAATTTAAGATGAAAGCACTAGCTAGCAAGAGGCCTGCCATAGGCCATACAGTTTGTAAATAATATTAAGCCTCTGAATTATTATTTTATAAGTAGCTGTAGGAACGCAGGTGGGGTTGGATTGTGGGGTCAGGTGGGAGTGAAGAAACTTACCCCAACACTACAGAATTGTGTCTGTTGTAGTTAATATTGTTGTAAGGGACACCCCATGAACAAGGAAACTTATAGAATAAAGAGTTTCTTGGGGTCTTACAGTTTCAGAGGGTTAGAGTCATGACCATCATGGTAGGAATCATGGCAGCAGGCAGGCAGGCATGGTTCTGGAATCATAGCTAAGAGAGTTCACATGTTGAGAAAAATTATGAGGTAGAAAGAGCTAATTGGCACTGCTGTGGGCTTTTAAAACCCCAAACTCCACATCACATCTAGTGATATACCTCATCTACCAAATCCACATCTCTCAATCTTTCCCAAACATTTTCACCAGTTAGGGGCCAAGGATTTACGTATAGGAGCCTATGGGGGCCATTCTCATTTAAACCACCAAGGCATTTTTCCAAGAGATCAAGATCAGTTCCAGCTATGGCACTTCCTGTTTACTTAGATAACATTATATCCTTCTGGGGTCTTTGATGTAGGTGAAGACTCGATAGTTATAATTTTCCTTGGTTATGATAAAAGATAAATTAGATATAAAACTTTAGACTCACAATTATAGGCTAGATAGAATATTTTCTTTAATTTTGCCAAATACAAATAGACTATAATTGTACTTCAAACTATACTTTCAAACATTTGAAATTTTTATTAGACTTCTAAATGTTTGATACTTGTTATGAGGTAGTTGGACCTTTGAAAGATGTAGCCTAAGGGACATTTTCTAATCACTGGGAACATGGATTTGAAATGAATGTTTGGACACTAGCTACTTCTTAATCTTCTTCACTTCAATCAGGAAGTGAGGGCCTCCCTAACACCCATTCTCAGCTCAATGGACTTCCCTAGTAAAAGGCTCCAAATCAACAGGGCCAAAAAGACTATGGACTAAACCTTCCAAACTCTGAGCCAATATATACTTTTCTACTGTTGGGCTGATTATCTCATGTATTTTGTTGCACTGACAGACAGAAGACTCACACAAAAATCCATCTGGGTGTCGATAATTAAGGTATATTTCAACTCTAGATTTGAATTAGTCCCATTGTTTTGATTTATAAGTGTAAAGTATCACCCCAAATCCTTTATATTACTATGAGTTTATTGCTCTTATATTTTCTAATAATCTCATGATAATATAGGAAGTGAACTGCCCACCATAAAGGTAAAAGAAAAGAAAGGAATATAAGACAAACATTGAAAACATGCTTTTTTTCTGCTAAAGATGCTGCAGGCTGCCTCCTGTGAAAAGATGAAGTGCATATCTAAATCTATGAAGTGACGAAGTCCTAAGAGAACTCAGGGAGTTACTGTCCAAAATTACAATAAGGGAAATCCATAGTCCAGCTAGTTCATCTGAGAAGAGATTTCAGATAAACTCTCATGAACAGAGACAATAGAAAAGAAAATAATGATGGTTGGAAAATGGAAGGTAGAGGATCAGAGACAGGAATGGAAGTATTAGTTAGAAGGGGGTTGACAGCCAAAAAAGTCAGTAGAGCTCAGGCATGGGTCTAGTATGTACAACAAAAGACTCATAATCCTAAGACTTGGCCTCAGAAGACAGAGAAGGGCTGACATTGTGATAAGTATACTTAGGAACAGTGAAAACAAATGAAATGTCACCAAAGTCAGCAAAAACAGAATTAGCAGAGCAGAATTAGAGGAAAGGATTGGAGTGAGAATTCATAGACCTAAAACTTACAACTTCTTTTGGATGCTCATGAGTTCCATCCGTGTGTAAGTCATCATTTCTTCATCTTTGCCATTTAATAACACTGGTTAAAATATGTTTATATTTTCCAACATTTTCACTTTACAATGATGGAATTGATGGTTTTAAATCTAAGTTATTATGTTTAGCAACTGGGTAAAAAAATCTTCAAATCTCAATCTACTTCTTAATGAAACAGAAAGAACTTACCAGATCACACTAAAACTCTTCTATAACTGAAGCATCTCCTGGATTAGCAAAGATATGTAACATCGGTGAACATATCCATAAATCTATACTCAGGAGTTCTGCTAGCAATATTTAGACTTAACAGTTTTTACATAAATAATAAAAATAAATAAATAAATATTTTATTTACTAAATTTGTTCTTTGATAATCCCATACATATATAATGTACAACACATTCTGGTTACTCTTATTCTCCACACTGTTTAATCCCTTTCCCACCTCCTCCTCTCTGCAAGTCCCTTTCCCAAATTCATGTCTTTGTTTTTTGACCCATTGATTTTAACAAGGACCATCTGCCAACAGGTTTCGAAATATCCATTAGAGCCTGGTAGGCTCACTCTTGGGTATACTATACACAACTACAGAAAGTAACTACCTTCCAATCCTTCAGTAACAGTTTAGCAAGGAGATATGCGAGGATTCATGAGATCTTTGCCTCAATAAATGACTGACTGTTGACAAGCCTAGTGCTACATTGGTCCAGTTCAGACAACCACAGCTACAGTGAGATCCTGTTTGTAATGGCTGTATCATGCCCTGGAGAAAACATTTTATAGCCCTCTTTATCTTCTAGTTTACATTCTTTCCACTTCCTTTTCCTTGATTTTCCTTAGAGGAGCTGATATAAATGCCCTTTTTAGGGATGAGAACTGAAGCATCACTTATTCTTACCCACTAGTCTCTGCTTTCACTTCTTGTCATTGCAAAAAGCAGCTTCTCTGATTAAAGCTGAGAACAGCATGTTTTTGGATATAAACATAAATATCTAGATGGCACTTTGACACCATATCAACTTAGCTAAATGATAGCAGTAAGTTCCTCTTAGGACCTATGAATTTCTCAGTCTTGGGCTTTGATTGGGTTTTTTATACCTGGTTTGATGAATTCCCTTCTATGCCTCCTATGAAGCAGAGTCCAACCTGAGCATGGTTGGTTACAACCACCATCCCATGACAGGTGTACCATCAAATGAGTGGTCAAGCAAGGGAAACTCAGATGAGTAGAGAGGCAGCCTACAAAACAGAAGTAATTTTTTCTGCTATATGACTAATGTAACACTAATCTTAAATGGTCTTATTAATAAAAAACCTGAAGCCAGATATTAGGGGGAATTCTGAAAGATCAGAGAAGCAGAACAAGCCACAGCCAACCTCACCTAGACAACTCATCCGATCCTGTTTCCACAAATCCTCAGATCCTGAGTCCTCACCCGAATGGATCTCAGCTGAACTGCTACTAAAAGCCTACATGCTTAAAAACTTCTAGTTCCTGGTCCTCATGCCTTATATACCTTTCCTCTTCCTACCATCACTTCCTGGGATTAAAGGCCTGTGTCTTTCCCAAGCAAGACTTGAGATCTCAAGTGCTGGGATTAAAGGTGTGTGTCACCATGCCTGGCTCTGTTTCTAGTGTGGCCTTGACCTCACAGAGATTCTGATGGATCTCTACCTCTGGAATGCTAGAATTAAAGGCATGTGTGCCACCACTGTCTGGCCTCTATATCTAATCTAGTGGCTGTTCTAATCTCTGACCCCAGATAACTTTTATTAGGGTACACAATATATTGGGGGACACAATATATCACCACAGACTAACAGAAGATTAATATCTAGAATACATAAAAAATTTAAAAATCTAAACATTAAGAAAGCAAACAATCCAATTTTTAAAAATCTGCTTTGGAATTAAACAGTAAGATTTCAAAATAAGAATTATTAATGTCTAATAAACACTTGTAAAAAATGTTCAACATCATTAGCCATCACAGAAATTTAAATTAAACTACGTTAAGATTCTATCTCTCCCTAACCAGAGTGACTTTAATTGAAAAAAAATCAGGTGTCAACAAATACAGGTGAGGTTGTGGGGAAGGAGAAGCCTCACACACTGTTCGTGAGACTGTGGACTAGACAGGTGGAACCACTATGGAAATCAGTATGAAGATTCCTTAAACACTAGAGAAAAAAAAAAAAAAACACTTTGATTAGATCCAGTCATACTACTCTTGGGCATATATCTTAAAAATGCTTTCTTAAATCTCTTTCAAGAAAAGCAAAGGAAACTCTGTTAAGATGTGGCATGTTCTTGCTTTATACAAATGCTTTACGTTTGTCATCAGAACTCAGTGGCTGTGTACTTAAAATTAAAAAGTCCTGGCTTTTGTAGGTTGAGGCATTATCTCTTGTTTAAGAGAGCTAATGGCACATGTATATTATATGCATCCTTTTCTGAAGAGCAAAATTTTATTTTGTGTCTTTCTCTGTCACAAACTATTTCATTCCAAGAAAAAGGGGAAGTGAGAGAAAGATTAAAAACGTGTGTAACTTGGCTTCCTTTCTGGGCATGAGATTCTACATTTTTATGGTTAAAAACTCTTCAACTACTGCCTTTATGCATGAATTAACAATTAAACATTGTGATTTCTTGAAAATTTAGTTACAGGGTGAGAAAAATATATTCAGCATAGATGAGGCACTCCATACATTTGTAAAAATCCATCCTGTGCTATCCACTGTGCAGGTCAAGAAGGATATAGAGAGATATTGACCTGCCCCTTTGAGTGCATCCTTACTCTGAAGAACCTTTCCAAAAATTTGTATTAAAAAACAGACTGTCATATTTAACTTGATTAAGGGTAGATTATTTTTATGATTATTATTTCGGAGCCCATCTCCAACTTGAACAAACACCCTAATTTACCAGAGATAATTATGTGTGATTTTCTCCTTTAATGAAAGATAAATAATTTGGCAGTCTTGCTTCAAGTATTTTTCTATTTCAATGCAATTCATTGTTTGATGGGGTGTCCTTTATTCTTGTATGAGTTGGTGTGCTGAATGGAAGAGCTTTCTTTAGATCAATTGTGCTGCTTTTCTGTATAGCCCTGCTATTCACACCACAGTCTAAGAAAAGAGCATTAAAAGAAGATATTACATTAGTTCCTGCTCACAGACATGTAGCCCTTTGTTTATGACTTACATAACTTGCTGTAGTAGCAAAGCTTCATCAAATTGATACAAAAGAAATACAAAGTACATTTTTGAGAACCTAAGCAGCATGGACAAGCTTTGACTAGATCAACTTTTCATTACATTCCTTTTGAATTAATGCAGAAGTCATATTCTCCAGCCACATTGTAGGAGCAGCAGTGATTTGTTGTTTCATTATGTGAGACAGTACATATACACTGAAGTTGTGAAAAGCTAAAAGCCACATAGAAGAAATGCAGGGGCATCTGGCTCCAATTATCCAAATGGTTTCGACTGGATTCTTCACAGTAAATAATATTTGCATTTTGTATCAGTAGAGACTGAACCAAAAAAGCAGAAATACATCCACTCTCAATCTATCTCTGTGTGTACGAGACCTGTCCAAACAAACTTCCTGTGACATTAGAAAGTGTATATATGACTTATCCAAATATGCAGTTAGCAATTAAAGTACAACTAGCACTAGTGAATTGAAAATATAACCTCATTTAATTTTGATACTTAAATTTAAATCGTCACATGTTTAGCATCTGTTGAACTGGACAGTGTATCTTTATGCTACTCTGCAGTATGCTTACCAATCAGGCCAGTTGAGGGAGGAAGCAGCCGGCTCTCAGTGTGTGCATCACCCTGAGGTTCAAGCTACATTGACTTCCACCTTGTGTTCTGCTCTGTGGAGGAGATGCGGAGCTAAATGGAAACAGGATATCCCCCTTTCCTCTTCCATCAGAATCATCTTGATTTGACAGACAAGCAACATCCTGGGAAATATTTAAATCCTTCCACCCTACAGCACTATGAAACCCAAGTTATATTTATAATTTGTACTGTCACTCATCATTTATTTATACCATCTCCTATACATTTAAATTTCACTTGACTATAGTCTCATTTCTAAGAGAACAGAGTAGAAATAAGAGTTCTTCCCAAATATACTTTTCTATATCAAATACAGGGATAACTTTCTGATATGTGAACTATATCTATTCAACTGCACAATCACGTCTTTACTTGGCTGTTTATAAGGCACACCAGAATGTACATCTTAATACTGTATATGTCCTTGATACAATATAATAGAAGTTGTAACTTCTAATACCTGCTTCTCTCTCCAGCTCAGTATAAGACAGCATTAACCCCAGAGAGACAATACCAACACAAGGTTAGTTTTCCTCTCTGTCTTCTTTCTACTGTACTTCTACTTATATTTCATAAGTCTTAATGGTTCAGTTCTACCTTCGAAGATTTCTGGAATCTTGTCTTCCCCTCCCCCCCAATTTTTATTGATCTATTACGACAAATTTCTTACTCTGCATCTCACCTTATGGCCTCCACTCCTCACCATAAGATTGTAACCATATTTCATTGTGGGAACACACCAGTACATATGACAAGTAAGATATCCAGACCTACTTTAACCTAGCTAATGGCATTTCATGAGGCCTTTGGCACAGCCACAATGCTGTCCTTCAGAAACAATGTTTAATTGTGCCTTATACTTTTTATCAATTTTTATAGACTAGAATCGTAACAAACTTCATTCTCTTAACTTTGGTTTTCCCTGATTACTCTCATTACCTCATTCTGTCTTCATAGTTATGTTACTATATAGAATTATATTATTTTACTATTTGACTTAGGTTCATTTTTGGTGTGGGTATGTTTTCCCATAAGAATATTCCTATGAAACTGTGAATCTCATATATTTCAAAACCACTCTACCTCTGCATCCATTCAACCTTTAAATAGTGAGCAAATATTTGTTGAGAAGATAAATACAACGGGATTATATATCACTCATATACACACATGCACATAGCAACACAGATAAAAAGACACAGACACTCACAGTTAAAGATTGTATATTGACACTCAAACACATTTATCAATAATGGCGCATATATGCTAGACTCTGAAACTTCACTGTCGTTTTTTTTTTTCTTGTTTAATTTAAAAAACAAACCTTTAACATAGGTAACAATATTTTATACAACATAGTTTAATTTATCTCTTCAAGACTATTTAACACAATCTGCAGCCTCACTGTATTTCTCTTCTTTCTTTTTATACTCAACATACTTCTTTATGTAAAAAAGCTTTTGTTATTTTTCCTCTTCTGAGAGACCTCTTTATTTTGTACAATTAATATCCAACAGCCATTCCTGTGCCATCACAAAAGTCCTTTCCCCACAGAAGGCTTTTGTGACCTCCCTAAACAGGTCAAACTTCCCATTTAAGCATGATGCTCCTATGATTGAATAAATGGATGGATGGATGCTGATGGTCTTGTTAATGATTATTGGGCCTCTGAGAGCATCTGAGTACTGAAACTTTATCTTTTCTTGTGGCTGTGGCATTTCAGTAATTAAAACTCATATGTAGTTACACATTAGTCACATTCCCCAACTGCTAGTCTTCCCCGGAGACAGAATGGGCCAGCAGGCTTTGCATGCTTTCCATCATCATAATGGTGACAGAGATAAAGTTGACATTGCAGAAGTTACCAGCACTTCTATTTACCTACTGATATTTACTGTGTTCCCCTAGGACAGCAAATAACATCATTTACTTCGGATAACGTAAGTTTGACAAAGCACTGAACATTAAAAGGAAAAGTGCCTGGATAGCATGAAAACACACTGTGTTCTGGCAAGAGGAAGAGATAGATGGGCTTTATATAAACCTGAGTTCATTGAGCATTCAGAATGATGATTGCAACAAAGGTTGACATTGGACTATACTATTTCATGTTCATTGGCATATCTTCTAAATATCATTTACAAAAAAAGGTAAGTGAAAAGTTATTAGGAAAATGGTAT